>PVKP010019849.1:0-41819 GCA_004027715.1 Plecturocebus donacophilus | reverse complement strand
CGTATAGTGCTCCCCTCCCTGTGTCCATGTGTCCTCATTGTTCAACACCTGCTTATGAGTGAGAACATGCAGTGTTTGATTTTGTGTTCTTGTGTGAGTTTGCTGAGAATGATGGTTTCCAGGTTCATCCATGTCCCTACAAAGGACACAAACTCAGCCTTTTTGATGGCTGCATAATATTCCATGGTGTATATGTGCCACATTTTCCCTGTCCAGTCTATCGTTGATGTTTTTATGTCACTTTGTGCATATATCAAAGTCCCATACAGATTTGTGGTGGGAATACATTCAGGAGGTGACTGAAGAGAAGGCAGCAGTCTAAGAAAGTCTCCTCTGGTAGACCCGAAGGATAGTAAGAAGCTAAATAGGTGAAGAGGAGAGAGTACAGATAGGGGTTGAGCGTTCAGGGAGAACAAAACTGAAGCATTAGTTGAAGAGGCATTCTAGCGTGAAATCCCTGTATTCTTTGAAAACTTACTGCCTCATTCATTGTTCTACGGTATCTATTAAAACTATTTGCAATTGTTTTCTCAGAATACATGTTTTCTTAATACTTTTAAAATTCATATCAGCCATTCATACAATATAAATCCTCATCATTGCTTAGGGGATTGAAGAAAAATTAGATGTATGAGATGGAAATAAACATAGAGGTAAAAACTGAATACAAATAAGAAATACCACTTGCCAAAAGTGAGTCCTATCGCAGTCCAGATACAATTTCTACAGTTTTAAGTGTAAAGTTTTCTTAAACTTCTTTAGCAACTCTTCCTGTTTAAGATGTCTCTAATTTCTAGATAGGCAGAAATTTCAGTAGGCGTTTATCTTGTTCCACTTGGAAAAATCATTTGGAGGAAAATGTTTTATTTCATTATTTTCCCTTTTAACTAGGATTTCGAACCCCACAAAAGTTTCTGTCTACTTTTCTCCCTTGACTTCAGGGAAATTCTAGGCATTTTGTTATACAATAAAATTATCAATTTGTATAAATATTATCTTCCTTTTACAAAAAGCCCATGGCAAAGGAAATGAAGCTTAGAGTAAAACCATAGTTTTTTTTTCCTTTTTTTCACAAGCTTTAGCATACTATACTTAGTGTGCCTACACTGTAGCTTAAAATAACTTTCAAATTAGTGCACCCTAAAAAAAGAGCTGTTATCAGAAAAAAAAAAATATATGAAAATCCATCTTAGGTGAATCCCTCTTCAGTAGTCATATAATGGCCTCATAGATTAAATAAGCACTTTCTTTCATGTCTGAATCACATCTATTACATAATTACTTTCCTTCCAAGCAAGTGAAAGAACAAGAAGGAAGAGCTATATAAAGATTATAATTAATAACTGATAGGCAGTTTTCCACAAAATGAAGCCTGTATTGTGAGTTGCATAATCCAGTACCTCAGCAACCTCAGTTTTCTTCTCAAAAGTAAGGGCTAGGAAGAATCAGAGATGAGACTTTTTATCTTCTGCATTTCATAAAGGTAACATGTATGCATTGTAGAAATGTAGAAATATAAATAAACAACCTGAAGAAAACAAAAACCACATACATATATGGCAGAGATAGAGATTTCACAATATATGTAATTCCCTTTTCCCTTATGAAAAGAATCCCAGTTTTTCAGTTAGGCACATGGCTCCCCTTCATAAATGACTATTTCCTGGCCTCCCTTAAAGCCAAGCATGACCTTGTGATCAAATACTGACCAATGAGGTTAATGGCAGAGAAGTGTAATATTCCTTCCCCATGTCCTCTTTCCAGCTGCCTCTTCAATGGAAAAAGATGCAATGGTTGGACACAGTAGAGAGAATGAAAGTCACCCAGGATCCCTGGCATTTGAAATACCATTAGCTTTGGACTAACCACTTCCATACTTCTTTTGTGGGAGAAAGAAATAAAGTTTAGCCTTTTTAAGTTTCTCTTCCTATGTTTCTTGGTAATTGCAGCCAATCCTAATGCTTAAGTATTCTAATACTACCATTTAATAATTATTTTTATTACCTACCTTTCGAGCTCACAATTATGTGCTATCTCTTTAATTTCTATTTTAGGTTAATTGGTTAGTTTATTTAATTTACATTGAAAACTCATGGAGCATACAGCTTCTTTAAAGGCAACTTTATTCATCTCAACTGCAGTACATAGGTGTCAGAAGAAAAAATGCTTTTCCTTTTTCTTGTCAAAACTTTCAATTTTAGGGGCAGCAAAATCAAACAATATACTGAAAGCCCAGACCTTAACTTACTCTATATGAATAAAATGGGTCTGCATGCATAAAGTCATTTACTCTCCCAGGATACTTTCATTATTTACAACTTACAGATAAGGAAGTGAAGGTCCAAAGAGGTTAAGTGACTAACCCAAGGTCACACAGCTAATTAGAGGCAGTTACAGTCTGGCTCCACTGTCCACACTCAACCTCTACACTGTGACTGTGAAAACTGGAATACATAGGCACATTCCTAGTTGGGACAGCCGCTATGCCATTGCAATACATGGCTGTCATTGTGAGAATGAGGGCCTGGTGTTTACAGCCAAGAAGGAAAATAACCGTTTTATGTGAATTTTCCTAATTTTTAAATGATGTTGCCAACAATTTGGAGAAAAATAGAATAGTCCTCATATGGAAGTGAGTATTTCTCCAAAGCATGAATTCCTGGTATAGGCTATAAAACAGGAGTTTTTGTCTTGTAGGCTGCTTACACTGAAAATATGGCTTTGGATATTAGAATGTCTCAGAGACTTGTGGTGGCTCTAATTAAATTAGGATCACCTGACGAGTATGTTGAATTTGAATTTGTTATGACTGGTATGGCAAGTAGAATAACAGCACCCACAGATATCCACATCTTTATCTCAGGAACCTATGAATCTGTTATATCATAATCCCCATTTAAAAGGGGGAGAAAAGAAAGGGTTGTTAAAATGCCAGGAGGGACCAGCCTCACATGAAACATAAGTGTAGACATTCACTTCATTTGGTATATGAATTATCTCCCTTTTCCAGGTATTAACAGAAAATTCCCATTTATCTAGAAATAAACCAATTAGAAAACTCAAATAATAGAAAATTCCCATTTATCTATTTTTTTAATCTCACTTTCCTGGTAATTCATATTTATAATATTTTAGCAAAAAAAGGATCTATCAAAGTTAGAACAAACAAAAACAAACAGAAGCAACCATTCCTTTATCACACATAGTTTGAAAAGCTATGGCAAATGTTTTGCAGTGTGGTTCAAGGACCATGGACCAACAGCAACAGCATCCTTCTGGAACTCTGTAAGAATGCAAATTCTCCAACCTTGTCTTTGACTGAATCCAAAACTTAAGGATGAGGTCCAACAATCCATGTTTTAGCAATCCTGGGTATTGCTGACACTCGCTGAGGATATGCACGTCATCAACTAACATATCACGGGTTAGATAACAGTTAGTTGATAAAGGGCCATATCCTTAAGCATTCTGCATTCATAAAATCATTTAGTCTCCCATGATGCTTTTATTACTTTCATTTTACAGATGAAGAAACAGAGGTTCAAAGAGGTTAACTGACTAGACAGAAGTCACACAGCTAGTGAGAGGCAGTTATAATCTGGCTCCACAGTCCATGCTCCTGTTATATTGTAAAGCTCAAGATTGTTCAGATAAGTAAATAACAAATAAAAATGTTCACTAGCTGGTGTGTGTTAAGCTTCTCAGGAAACAATTGTTTTAGCACATTTTAATCAGACATCTCCAGTTCTTAGGTAATAGTTCTAAATTTACTAGCATGTCAAGCCCAGGGATAGTTTTGGTCATATGATCCCATCAAAGCCTATTACAGCATGTTATAAAGCAGAAACTATTTTATCATGCCAAAGCTCTGCATTGTTGGTACAACTAATTCCTTGTTTACCCATAACTGAGAAAACATTTATTGGACTCTCAATATATGCCTGACACTATGCTACACAATGGAGAATGCAAAGATGTAGTAGACATAAAACAGCACATATAAAACACTTAGGATATATAAAATACTATACAGGGTGGAAAATAGCCTAATAAATGTCGGCTATCATCGCCATTAAATTGATCCTTCTGAGTTGTGGCTCATAATGGTGAGAGAAACACAGGAATTCCACTATAAACCAAACACAATATAGCTAATTCTGTAGCAGAAAAACAAAAGTTATAATGCTTAGTTGTTCTGTAATATTAATACTTTCCCTTAAATTTGTTGCAGTGTGAAGACAGCATCTCCTTCCTCCCTTCCTTTTTCTTCCCCTTCCTCTTCCTCCATCAAGTTCAGGTCTCTGATGCACAACTCCGTTTCTTAATTATTTTAGGAAGTCACTATAAGAATTTTTCTAGAATTCATTGTCTAGAATTGAATCATGGATTCATTTCTCTCAAAGAGGAACAGAAATAAAATCAACTTTTCTTATGGAAACTGAGAAGACACCTAAAAATAAATGCTCATTACCAGTCTTTTGCTGAGCCTCATCTTCCAGACTTCTAACCCTTAGAGCATCTCCGTATTTCAATAGCTAGCAGCCAGCTACCTGGATAGAGAGATGGGCATTTACTACAATCCAATAAATACCTACTTGCCACCCCTCACTTTAAGGAGAAGAATATTAATATTAGTGAAAAGTTCCCCTTTGTGGTCCCATTCTCTTCCCTTCCTTCTCTGAGGTAAACATCATCCTGAATTTTGTCATTCTCTTCCTTTCTTATACTTTACCTCATATGCTCACATCACACACACACATGCAATTTTGCTCTATATAAAGAGAATAATACTTTTATTACACTATGGGATATTATTATGGAATTTTTAGATATTATTATGGCAAACAACAAATGGATATTTATTGGGTTGTAATGAATATCTCTTCCTATAGATTATTAATTCTAAATATCTTCATAGGTGCTATATAAAAAAAGCTATACTGAAATCAGGCAGGATGGGGAAATGCTGGGTTTTAAATAAGTCTCTTACTTTCCTCTCTCAGAGCCTTTAAGGTGCTAATATTTGTCATATTTCCACAAATAAGAGTGTATCTATTTGAAAGCCTAGTGATATAGCATTGAAAATAAATCTCAATTTGGAGTACTCAAGGATAAACAAATCATAGCGACTATACCTATCTAACCACAGATAACATTTACTTTAGATAATTTATATGAAATATTTTAAAGTATTTGTCAATAGTGATTATATTTTCACAAAATATGCATTTTCTTCATATTTCAGAAACTATAACATGAAGTTATTCATATAAAATGACAGTTGTAGATAAATGTATAAACTGAACACAGAAATGAGATACGTTTCTGATAAATTTTGGAAAAGTACTTTTTTTTCCTAAGAGTTGACGTCGCCCTTTCTAATTTTGGCTATCCAAATGCTCCCTTCAATCTCACTTTGACATGGTTCTGGATCTTTTTAGAGTAGGTTTTTATGTATATGATTCTATTTAAGTATAATGTCTTTATATTTCTCTTCTTTTGCCATTTTCTTTAAATAATATATCTACTTTATCGAACTGTGACTCTTTAGAGACATTATGTAGCCCATGACACTTAAAGTATGATTTGTCAAAATGTCAAAAATGTCATCTACTTGTCCTTTAAAAAAATATTTGCAACCATTTGAAATGTATTTCTAAGTCTTTACATTTTTTTCCTAATATCTTTGAAGATAAACTATTTCTCAGGACACACTGTTGAACTCTAATAACTATTTGTTTCCGACTATAGCTATTTTCTTAATTATCTTTCAAACATCTCTAGGTGTTTGTGCCTTCTTATGTCAAATCTTTCACCTAGAAGACCACAGAGATAAACTTGGACATCACAGTATTGGTCATCTGCTAATATAGATGTCTGACAGTTCTCACAATGTTTTCTAGAGACTGTTAAAATTCTCTAAAATCACATTTCCCTATAATACACAATATCTATAGCCTACATTTGTTTGCATTTTAATTAACTGAAAAATTGCTTATCAGACTCTAGAAATGAATAATTACTTATGTGTCCTGAACCTGCACAGGAAAATCTGAGAAACATTTTTGTATTCAAGGAAGAAACAGTAACTACTGGAAAAGAGACAGAAAGAGCCCCTGTCATGTTTTGCCCATGAGCAGAAACATTAACTACAGAAGGAGAATTGGAAATGGATTGATACATTACCCTTTTCAGAATTTTTTCCCCACAGCTAAAACTCCAGCTGTGACATTGCTGCAGAGACACAATTTCTTATATTTCGATTCAAACTGTCTTACTGTCAAGTTTTGATGTCTTACTATCATGCTTACTATCATGCTGGATGATGTCTTACTATCATGCTGGAGCCAGCGTCTCCTCATTTGTTCCCATGAAGGCAATCTCAGGACCACTGATGATGTTCTTAGTCTACTGCCAAATTGAGTCACTTCTGCCTCCACATCACCACTGAATCTGTTTCCATTTGGTCTGATTGGAAATTCTCTGCAATGGTGGTGGTTTATTCTCATTTTAATGTTACAATTTTGAGTTAACCTTTCCTCACTTGTTCTAAAATAATGATTTCCTTCACTTCCTTTCGCTGAGAAGTGACATTCAAGCAAAGATTTAAAGAAGATGAGGCTGTGAGCCATGGCGATACGTGGGCTAAGAGTGCTCTAGAAGTGGACAATGCCGAGGCTGCAGGGTACATGTGTGACAGGCATGTTCAAGGAAGAGCAAGCAGAACAGAATTCCTGTGGCAGAGAGAGCAGGGCACAGGGGAGTAAGGCTTTAGGTGGGAGAAGTTAAGAAGAGCCAGATCACGTAGGACACTGTAGGATAGAATTCCGGTCTCTTTATTATTGGTCTTCTCTAAAACCCCATAGGGAAACTAGAGCTAAAGATTTAGAAAGAGATACAAAGATAAAAACAGAGATGCCGAGCTATACATTTATATTCTGTGTGCTGCATGTGTATAATTGCTTTAGTTAAAATTATTGTTGAAATTCAACAAACTTTTTAAGTGCTGTGATGGAAATAGATGCAGCAGACGTGGTCCTGGTCTTGAAAGATTTACAATTAGAAAAAAAAAAATCTGATTACAGCTTTAAACATCAAAAAGAAATTTTAAAAGGTACAAGAATTTGCTATTAATAATACAAGGGAAGAGCCACATTCCATGTGTTAATCTATGAAGAATGTCTGGAAAATGTTCATTATTTAACAAGTATTTTTTAAGCATCCAGTATGTATCAGGCACTGTGCCAGGTGCTGAAAAACAGCAGTGGATTTACATTTTTGTCTCGAGAATTTAAATTCTCAGGTGAGGTGGGGAGAACAGAGAATATAAAACAACAAAAAATAAGTATGTTTAAGAAATAAAAATGATAAAATAATACAGCATGTAAAAAATGATCAATTCTATGCAAAAAGAGCAGGATGAGAGAGATCAGAAATTCTGTGAGGAGGGACAGGCTGCAATTTAAAGTCAGGTAGTCGGGGTGAGCTTCATCATATATTTTACCCAAGACATGAAGGAGGTGAGGAAGCAAGTTCCAGATGAAAGCAATAGTCAGTGCCAGGGCTTTAAGGTGAGAGTGTGCCTGGTCTCTTTCAAACAACGAAGAGCCAAAGAAAGAAAGAAAACAATGAAGAGCCTAGTATTACTGGAAAAGATGACCAGGGTGAAGAGATGCAGAGGCAGATCATGAAGTTTCATTCTGAATGAAATAGGAAGCTATTGCAGGGTTTTGAGCAGGGGTAATACTACCTGACTTAGGTTTTAAAAAATGATTTCTCACTGCTGTGATGAAAATAGACTATAACTAGACTCCTTTAACAGAGAGACTAGTTAAAGGGTTGTTTTAACAACCTAATACTCAATGGTGGTGACTCAGACTGGAGTGAAAATAGTGAAAGTAATATGAGTTAAGTTATTGATATGTTTTGAAGGCTGAACCGAGAGGACTTCTTGATGAGTTGAATATGTGACATGAGAGACAGAAGGAAATCAAGATGACTCCAAGATGTTTGTCCTGAGAAACAGGAAAAATTGAATTGTTAGCAGCTGGAATTGGGTAACCTGCTTAAAGAGCAGGTGGTGGTGGGATTAGAAGTTAAGTTTCAGATGGATTAACTGCAATGTCTATCAGACTCCATGTAGGTACACACACATACAAGTCTGGAATTCAAAAAAGAGATTTGAGCTGGAGATATATATTTGGGTGGTGTTGGCACACAGAGTATATTAAGCTATGAGAACGGATGAGATCATAAGAAAAAAGAGAAAAGACCCAAGAACTGAGTTATAGCTGTACCAAAAGGAAGGGAGGCAGAATTCTTACATGTCTACTTCAGAGTTCAGCAGGAAGCCTTGTTCCAGTTCTGAAACCACAATCTCTTCATTAGAGAATTGAATTTTAAGCCAGGCATGATGGCTCATGCCTGTAATCTCAGTTTTTTGGGAGGCAGAGATGGGAGGATTACTTAAAGCCAGGAGTTCAAGACCAGCCTGGGCAATGTAACAAGACCCCACTTCCATAAAAATTTAAGAAGTAGCCAGGCGTGGTGGCATACACCTGCAGTCCCAGCTACTTAACAGTCTGAGGTGAGAGGATTGCTTAAGCCCAGATATCTGAGGGTGCAGTGAGGTATGATCATGTATACTGCATATGATCATGATCATGTATACTACATATGATCATGATCATCTGCCACTGTACTCCAGCCTGGGCAACAGAGTGAGACCCTGTCTCTTAAAAAAAGAACTAAATTTTTGGGCATGGAAAGCCAAAGCAGAACTAAGGAATTTTCTGGTAGAAACAACATCATCCCAGATTGGTGGGAGATTTAAAAACATGTCATATTTGTTGATGCACCTGTGTGGCACACTAGCTAAAGAAGATAGCCAGAGCTAAGGTATGGTGGAGGAGGAAGACAAAGCACCAGATTGTAACACAGCTTGAGAATCTGAGGCTTCATGTGATTTCAAAATGAGGGAGTAGCCTCGATCTGTTCCCCTCTGCCCAGTTCTCTACATGACTATGTATAAAACAGATACCCTGAAAACCAGCCTCATTCAAAAATCGAATATAGAAAATCAAAACGACAATGAGCTATCAATTCACACTCATGTGGATGGCTACTATAAAAATATAAAATGGAAAATGACAAGTGTTGGTGTGGATGTGGAGAAACTGAAACACTCTGCGTTGCTGGTGGGAATGCAAAATGGTACAGCCACTTTGGAACAGAGTTTGGCGATTTCTCAAAAAGTTAAATATAGATATACCATATGATGCAGCAATTCCACTTCTAGGCATAGACCCAAAAAATTGAAATCGGGGACTCAAACAGATACTTGTACACTAATGTTCATAGCAGCATGCAGTAAATTCTTATAATTTGATGTTGCCTCAGCATGCATTTTGAATATAGGTTTAATTTTCTCATACACAGAACAGGGCCCAGCCATCCTTGACACAATTTCTAGCTCCCTGCCCTCTCCTAGTTCCTTAAGGTGGTCAGTCCAGATATCTGGTTAATACATCACCTCCTGATGATCACCTCCTTGGGACATATACTTGACTCTATTTGACTCATCCCACTGACCCCCATAATCTGCATAAACACAGAAACTGGAGCTTGGCGTGCAGCAGCCACACCATGACACTGTGGAATGCATGCCTGCTTTCTCTCATCTCACCACTAGAACTCCCAGCAGGAAATCTGCTTGGGAGACACTCTGCACCTCAGTAAAGGTCTCAGTCCAGAAGTGTGTCTCTGTCTGGCTCCCCACCTGCTGGTTGAGCTCATCATCCCTGTGACCCTTCCCTCAGCTCTTCCTGGTACCACCCCCCATCATTCATGAACCTGTAATTAATAAACTGCTTCTGTTATTGATTTTGTTGTGTTGCCTCCTATGTGTCTGACTGACTGATACACTTGAGCCCAATTTTTCTTCCAATCAAGGTTCTTTCGGAGAGTGGTTATCTTGGCAGAAATAAACAGACAAGAGCCATGAAGGTGTCTTTCAGTATTAAAAAGGGACACGTGGTCACAGGCTGGACACTCAGGCAGCAGGCTGTCTACCAGGATAAAAGATTATCCCCTGAAAGGCACATGGTAAACATCCATGGCAACCCCAAAGGCCCCATCAGAGCTGCGGTAGAGTTCATGGCCACTCTGTGTATAGAGGGAAATACAACAAGCATTATGCACAATAGTCAAAAGGTGAAAACAACCTAAGTGTCCACCAAGAGATGAATAGTAAACAAAATGTGGTATATACATATAATGAAATACTATTAAGCCATATAAAGGAGTTGAATTCGGATACATGCTACAATATAGATAAAGCTTAACATTAAGGCAAATGAAATGAGCCAGGGACAAAAGAATCAATGTTGTGTGATTCCACTCATGTGAGGGGCCTGGAAAAGGCAATTTCATAGAAACAAAGTATAACAGAGGTTTGAAGGCTGGGGGAAAAGGGAGTGGGAAGTTATTATTTAATGAATACAGAGTTTTAGTTTGAGATGATGAAAAAGTGTTGGAAAGAGATAATAGCGATGGTTGCACAACACTGTGAATGTATTTAAAGCCACTGGATTGTGCATTTAAAATAGTTAAAGTGGTAGGTTTTATGTATATTTTACCATAATGAAAAAGAATGATTATAATAAAAGTGAATAAAAATCAGAGAAGAACCATGGCAGCTTCTTTGTTTAAACATTGGTGGGAAGGGGGCAGATAAGGAATGTTCAACAAAAGGGACATTACCAAATAAAACCGATAAAGGTTCAAGTAATTAATTCTCATGGCCTCAAAGAAATTATAAAAAATATGTTCCTTCTAACAAATAAACTCAAAGAAAAAGATACTCAAAGTAAAGAAGAGATAAAAACAAAGAAAGATAAAATCGCTCCAGGAAGGCAGAGGTGCAGAGGAGAAAAATGAAAATAAAACAAAAATGTTCGAGAAGTCACAGAAATATCAGAATCAACTCATGCAGGATAAACATAACTGAAAATGCTGTAGAGGTCATGTAATAAAGACTCGAGGAAACCACACAAAATAAAATGGAAAAGGACAAAGATATACAAATGACTAGAAAGATTAGAGATACAGAAGGAAAAGAAAATGTGATGTACTGATAACTTATGTACTATGAAGAAGAGGAGAAATATAACAGAAAAAAAAATAAAGATAAAATGTTAAAAAATCTAGAAATAAGTCTTAAATCTATGTATTGAAAGGGAATATCATGATTGAAGGAAAAGGATAAAGAAAAGCAAATTCATCCTGGGCACAGTGGCTCATACCTGTAATCCCAGCACTAAGAGAGGCCAAGGTGGGTGGATCAATTGAGGTCAGGAGTTTGAGACCAGCCTGGCCAACATGGTGAAACCTTGTCTCTATTAAAAATACAAAAACTAGTCGAGTGAGGTGGCGTGCCTGTAATCTCAGCTACTTTGGAGGCTGAGGCAGGAGAATCCCTGGCGAGTGAGGTGGCGTGCCTGTAATCTCAGCTACTTTGGAGGCTGAGGCAGGAGAATCCCTGGAACCTGGAAGGTGGAGGTTGCAGTGAGCTGAGATTGCACCATTGCACTCTAGTCTGACTAAAAAATGACTTTTATTGGCATCTGAAAAGAAACATTAGGTCACCTACAGGAGAGAGAAATCAGGCTATCTTCAAGACCCAATATATTCAGCCACTAGACACAAAAGAAGAACAAAAGGAACTAGCTGTCATAGCTGGAGTCAAGTGATACTATCTAAAGTTGAAACATATAGCTATATAAAAAATAATTAGCCCAACCCTTTAAATTTATTACAATCTTTTTAACTTTAGAAAGATCTTTTAGAACTAATAATGGTTACTGTAAAATATATTAATCTAAAAATCAGTAACATCTAGGTTTTGTTAAAATAAAGATTACAATTAGTATCTTTATAAAATTTCATAGATTAATCCACCATCCATCCATTCTTTTCTCTTTCTCTCTCTATGTACACACACATGCATGCACGCACACATACACACTATATATTTCATCTATTTCTATTTCTGTATATACCTGTACCTACACATTTGTCTCATATAATTAAATGTACACAATGACTATTTCTGGATGATAATGACTTTGGTTGATCTTTTACCTTTTTTGTTCTGTTCTTCAATTTTGTTCTACTTTGTAAATGAGAGATTATTATATTTCACTGAAGTAACAAGGTATTTTCAAGAGGCATTTTCTAACTTGTGTTTATTATAGCAAAGATGATAACCTGTTGCTTTTCACTGACACACTAAAGCCAAGATTCCAACTCTTAATTTTTGAAGGCTAAGTTTATTAAAATTCTTTCAACTAAAGGAAGATTATTGGTCAATTCCTCATATATCACTGATTGGAGTGAGGCTCTTAACCAAATATCCTAGAATATGCACACTGGGCAGATTCCATGCCTTTACATACTGACAGCCACTCCTACCAATAATAAGACTTCTCTCTGGTAGGATGAGTACAGTAGAGGAGACAAGCTAAGAGAATAAATTGAACAACACAGAACTTTGGCCATTTATGGCTGTTTCTTCTATTTCTCTAACCGACACTGTAGAAGAGAACAAAGTGTCTAGGCATCTCATTCTTCAAGCTTCCTGGGAGGTCCAGATCTCTGATGTCTTTTGCTCTCTCTATGAGCCAGTATTGCTGAAATCCTCCAGCAGTTTGAGGATTAAGAGTCTACTATTACCATACTTTGTGAACTACATTAGCATAAAACCGCTAACCTCATACTATTGTGTTCCCAATAGTAATGTTATGCTCGTAAGTATTTAACTTTCTTTCCAATTTCTTTCTCTCTGGTATCAATCCAAATAGCTCTAAAGGACACCAAGTGAGAGGCATTCCATAGATCGGCTTAAAAACAATAGTCTACTTGTAAAGTTGGGGGAACTTTCTGCTGTCTGTTTGTCATGGAAGTCAATCTGTCACAGAAGTGAACTGCTACCCTTTTGCCCTGAAAAGAACCAGGGCTCTTTGGAGAAAAGGCTTATTGCAGGGCTGGGTGAGTGAAATATAAAATGAGCTTGGAACATTCTGTTGCACTAGAACATAGAAAAGTGCTCAAAGAACAATGGGGTCATATTAAAAGGATACAGGAGCCAGCCTAAGTGGGTTCTCGCTGGCCAAATCTAAAACAATTTTAGCAATTAAAATGAACAGTAATAGTAATGGATGAAAACTTGGCTGCTTTAGCTATATTCTCAGGGTCTCATTCTCCCTCTCCACTTTTAACTCTCTCTTTTACCTCCCTTCCTTTAAGCTGTACTTGTTTTTCTTCTACTTCTGGGCAATACCTGTGCTCTGGATGGGTTTTTTCCATATTGGAAAAATTTGGAGTTAAAAAAAGTCTAAGTTTTAGGTTTTCATTGAAAAACAAATCTCTGACCTGATGTAGGCTCTATGCCACTAAAACCAACCTAATGTTAGGTTTGAACATAAAATTGCCATTTTTATAGGTAAGGTACCAGAAACTTCAGATGACTCACTAACATAGTCATCCAAGCTCATCGGGATTTTACATTGAGTCTTAGAACCAAACCCTGAGTCATTATAAATTGATTCTGGGTTTCTGTCATCCTCTGGGCCTTTTGTTTCCTAATGAGTAAGGGTGACTGGTGAATGGGTCAACCTGAGCCTCCCAGCCTCCTGTTTGATGTCATTTGAATATCACATTCATATCCTCTAAGAAGTACTGCCATGCAGTGAAAAGAACAGCAGATCAGAAGTTAAGAGAATGGATTTAATTCTTGGCTTTCTTATTACTTAGCTGGAAAAAAAGGTGGATGAATCTGAATCATAATATCTCTCAGCCTCTCCTTGCATTTGCAAAATAAAGAGATTGGAGAAAGACTGAGTTGTATCTGGTGTTCCTTCAAGTTCTAATACTTTGCAATTCTTATAAGACTGGGGTAGGGAGGAACAACTTGAACACAAGTATTATTTACATATGCATATGTACATATGCATTATTTACATATGGAGTCCTTTACAGGAAGACACATCCACCGACCAAATGAAGTAAGCCAAGTTAGAGGGGAAAGAAAAAGAAAATCCTTATTGGTTTAGTCGAGGCAAAACAAACTAAAGAATGTGCTTTATTAGTCTATAACATGTCTTTTTTAAATGTAAAATGTATTTAAATGTAAAATGTAAAGTGTATTTTAACAAAAAATACACTTTAGTTTTTTCTTAAAATTCTCTTTTCTTTTATAAATTATACAAAAGTTGTTAGGTGATTATGAATACTGATCATTTGTTCACAAATGTATAGACTTAAAATCATGCATCTCTTTTGAGAGTCTGTAAGAAAACGTTTGAATGCTTCAGCTCTCTGCTACCCAATATAACAATGCTAAATTTAGTCAGATTTTGGTTTGTCCTCATCTGCACAATGATGATAATCTCTAATTTGGACTTTCCAATATAAGCATTGTTATGAAATCGTCTGTAGTCTAAGATTGCTTAGAAAAGGCAAAAATAACCTTAATTCTTGCAAATCTGAACAACAATATGCAGCATGAAAAGAAAAGGCTCATTGCATAACTCAGTAGAACAGTGAATACCCACAAAGCCTACTTCCATGGAGTTAGCTACCCTAAAAACAATTCTATTTTATTCAAGTATGCTTTTAAAAAATTGTAACATCCCAGTAGAACTTTCATGAACCATTCTAGTACAGTCCACACCAGGAACACAGAAAGTAGGTAAGATATTTAACAAATGAGAAAGATATTGGTCACATTTATACCGCCAAATTATTAGACTTTTTGGCTATATTTGATTTACTTAGTCACCTTAACCACTTAATACCGGTTTTCCTTATAGCAAAATTCTAGGCAAAGTTATCTTTTTTTTTTTTTTTCCAAAAATCCCAAGGAAGCCAATGAGTCCAGTCCAACAACCAGGTTATTGTTTGCCTTTAATCTCCTTTTCCCTGGTATCTTATGCTACATCTAAATCTTTGTTAAATAATGTGGTCCTTTCTATCTTCAGAGCATGAGCTCTAAATTAAAACCAAGATACAGAATGTGCACTTGGGAGCTACAAGTTATTATCTCGAGCCATTACGAAAAGAACTATGTTCTGAAAGACAAAATAGCTAGTTAATCATGACATCAATAGGATGAGGTATCCTAATGTTCCTGTTGGGTAGAATGTGCTAAGCCTCCTTTGTTAGTTTTTCCCTTACAAGCATATTAGAATTATCACAAAGCACAGTCTTTACCTTTCTTTTAATCTGTCAGTTCTCCCTATCTGTTATTGCCATAAGTACTGGTCCATCACATGTCTTTTAAAACTGAGTATCAGTCAAGGAAAGGGTCCCCTGGTAACTGCTTTAACATTTAGCAACCTGACACTTGTTATCCTTTCAAATGTCATACTTTTCTAGAGTGTTTCTATTTAAGAAGCTTTAAGATTCTACAGATTATAGGACCGTGCTTGTTAATACAACCACTTGTTTTGAATAAGCACGAATGTTAGAAGTCAAAATGAACTGAACTTCTGCTATGTCCCCCAAAATAACATTAGAAAGTGTTTTCATTGCCCAACTGCAGGTGCTAAATAAATATAAATAAGGGTTATCATTCTTAGTCTTCTATAATCAAGCAGTCTTTGGAGGGTACTTCAACAGGACAGTAGGCACTAGTTTAGGGTACATTTCTAAGTTCATCTAAGTATAACTTATTCACTCATTCTGTGCATATTTACTGTGCTTCTACTATGGCGACAGGCACTGGGCTGAGTGCTGCAGATGCAATGCTGAGCAAAACAGAAACATGCCCTACTCTCACATAAATTAATATCTGTGCAAGAGAATGACATTATCAAATAATCAGATTTTGAGTGTGTAATTACAAACTGAAATAGGTGTTGTCAAGAAAAACAGCAGGATTCCATGAGAAGTTATTGCAAGGAATTTGACTGAGATTAGGGGTCAAAGAAAGCATTCCTGAAAAAGTGATACTTACGGAGAAATCTAGAAAATGACTATATGGTAATGAGCCTAAAGGATGGTAGGGTAGGAGTGAGGAAGAGAAAAAGAGGAAGATTTTTCAAAACAAAAAAAAGGTACGTGAAGAGGTCCCATGACAAGAGGTGTATTAGTTTCCCATAGCTGCTATAACATAGTGTCATAAACTTAGTGGCTTTAAACAACATGGACTTATAGTTCTAGAGCTCCTATACCCAAAATGAGTCTTAAGGAACTAAAATTAAGGTGTTGGCAGAGCTGCCTTCCTTGTAGAGGGTCTAGGGAAGAACCTATTTACTTGCCTTTTCCAGCCTCTAGAGGCTGCCTGCCTTCTTGGGCTTGCAACCTCCCTCATCTATCTTCAAAATTATCAATGCCAGTAAATCTTTTTCACCGTGCCATCTATTTGGTTCTTTCTCTTCTGCTTCCCTCTTTCACTTAGGAGCCATGGGCATATCCAGATAATCCAGGATAATATCCCTATTTCAAAGTCTTTAACATAACCCTATCAGCAAGGTCCCTTTTTTCAAGTAAGGTAACATATTCAGACTTTCCAGGGATTAGGATTGTGGACATTGTTGAGGACCACTATTCTGCCTATCATGAAAGAGATCATGTTTTATTTGAGAACTGAAAGAAGGTCAGGGTGATTGGAGAGCGGCAAGTGAGGAGAAAGGTGATGTAAGATGAGGCTGGGGAGGTGGGCAAGGACCGCAGTGGACCTAACATCCAAAGAAGTCATCAAAGAGGTAACTCTATTTGACACTTTTATATCTCCCTGGCTACTGGATGGAAAACTGATTTAAAAACAGCAGAGGTTAAGAATAAAAGATAAAGGTTAACAACAGATATTCAGATAATTAAAATTTTTCATCAGGTTACTGAAGTCACTTCAGATATTTCATTCTTTATTAGATGATCTGATAACTTTGGTTAAATATCTGCCCTAGGGTTCTGTGGGAAAGATTAAATGTTAAGATGCACGACACATTTATACAGCAAGTGTACCAATCACAAATACTCAGTCTTTATACTGCTGTATTGCTTCTGTTACTAATACTATGCATAACTCCATGTTAGGAAATTAGAAAACTTAGGGAATATGGATGACTTTATAAAAAATTTAATGCTGATTGTCTTAGTCTGTTTGTGCTGCTATAACAAAATACCTGAGACTGGGTAATTTACAAAGAATAGAAATGTATTTCTCATAGTTCTGGAAGCTGAAAAGTCCAAGATCAAAGTGTCAGCATCTGGTTTCTGGTGAGGGCCTTCTTGCTGTGTGGAAGGGAGAAGAACAAAAAGGACCAAACTTCCTCCACCAAGCCCTTTTACATGTAAGGGCATTAACCCATTCATGAGGGTTCTAAACACTTCCCAGAATACCCCACTTCCCAATACCATTGCATTGGAGATACATAAATTTTGGAGGACACAGTCAGATCATAGCACTGATTATGTCTAAATGTATTTCCATTTTAAGAATAAATAGAAAAGTTAAGCCTTAGAGGTCACAGGACAGATTTTGGCTTTCACTCTAAGTAAAATGGGAATCTTTGGGGAGTTTTGTGAAGAGCAGTGACATGGTCAGTCTAACTTTCATGTTAAAACTGGGTGATATTTAAAAATAGATACATTCTAGGGGGCCAGAATGGAAGAAGAGAGGCTGATAAGGGAACATGGCAACAATCCAGGAGGGGTGGATCATGGTTTAGACCAGGTGGTAGCAGTGAATGTGGCAGGGGCTTATTAGATTCTTGCTGTGTCTTTAAAGGTTTTCTGATGTGAGGGAAAGAGTGGTCTCAAGAATGACTCCTAGGCTTTTGGCCTGAGTAACTAGAATGATAGAGCTGCCATCAGTGGAAACTGGAAGGTTGAATCTGAGGGAGAGATCAATGCCTCAGTTGAGAACATGATAGGGAATTCTGCTGGACATGCAAATGGAGTGGTTGCCTTAGCAGCTGAATACGAGTTGGGAGCTAAGGAGAAAGGTTTGGGATGGAGATATAAATTTGGCAGTCATTGGCATTTAAATAGTACTTAAAACTTTGAGGCTAGATGAGATCACCAAGTGAGAGTGTAGATTAAGAAAAGTTACAAGAACTCACTTCTGAGACATTCAAGTATGAAGAGGTGGGAGGTAAAATGAAGACTCAACAAAGCAGGCTGAGATGGAGCAGGGAGTGAGGTAAGAAAAAAAAAACAAAAAGAATCTGGTGTCCTGGCGGCCCTACCTTTTCTTCTCTTACACTTATGCACCTTTCAGGTCTCTGCCAAAGGATCTTTTATTCCCTAAACTTGATTAGGTCTCTCCTAAGTGCCTCCACAGCATCCTGTCCTTACTGCTCTCTTATTGTTTGTCACATTGTGTTATCATTGTTTGCACTACTCCCTACTCTGTAAGCTTCTTGAAAAATCAAGTTTGTCTTGCTCATTGAGTATTGCCAGAAATTAGCATAGTGCTTGGCACACAACAACCACTGAACTTAAGTTGGCTGAGTTGAATTTGTAAACTCAGTACTTATCTTCTGGTTTCAGACATGTTACTGGTATGATAGAGTCCACCATGATTATATAAGCCACTGGCACCATACATTCATTTCTTTCATCATGCTTATTTTACTATGTAACTGTTTCAATTTTTCCAACATTAAATTGGTGTGTCTCATGGTTCTGATTCAGGTAGACAGGAAGGAAGAAGGAAAGTGATATGTATTTGTAAATATTAAGCATACATACCAAGTTTGCCTTTCATATGTTACCTCACTTAAGCATTTAATCTTCCTCACAAATATGGGAAGGAAAGTATAATTAGCTCCATTTTATAAGAGAAAACCAAGGTTTAAGAACATTAAGTAACTTGTCTAAGGTCACTCAAACGGTAAAATCCGGGATTTAAATAACTGTAAAGCCCTTGTGTTAGAGTATGCAAATGGCCAGACATAGCAGGGGGGAGGAGTCCCTGAGAAAGGAAAGTCTGAAAAATCTCACACCCCAGAGGTTACCTGAAACATGCATGCTAGATATGAGCAAGAGAGAAGAACTACCTACGTAGAAAGGAACTCCCCCAAACACCCCTTAAGATGCCCAGTGATCACTCATCCTGCAATTAACCTGTCAGAATGCAGCTAGCTACACGCTGAGAAGAGGGAAAGAGGGCAAAGCAGAAATTCCTAAGAGATACTCAGGTGCAATAAATACAGATTTAGCCATGATATGACCTTCCTGGGATGGTGGTAAGGAACAATGCTGCCATTAGGTAGAATTTGTATCTAAGGACAGGCAGCACATGCGCATCAACAGACAGCAAGGGAGAATCCTACAAACCTGGGGCTAGAACAGCGTAGGGACTTGAGGCAGAGCGACAAACTAGTCAAAGACAAAGTCAGAGATTTGAGACACAGACAGGAACTTAAAGAAATAGTCTGATGTAGTAAAAGCAGCACTGTAGACCTCTCAGAGCTGGTGGCTCATCGTCTTTCAAGCAGCCTGCTTTGCTACTAATTTCCAGCCAGACCAGCCCACTCCACTTGGAGTGTACTTTGACGACCAAGCTCTGATTTTTATTTACCTTGCCCAAATTCCTATCTAAGGGGTCTGGGGAATCATGCCCTACAAACAATAAATTTTCATCAGATGGGTTTTATTTAACCCTATATAACATGACTTACTTTCCTGTCCGATTCTGGCATAACATTACATGATAAAGAAGAAAATCAAAATATTTTTACCCCAAAACATGTTTCTGGGCCATATTTTGGAATGACCCTGCAAAGCTGTCCTTTGTGGGGGAAAATTTGCATCTGTAAAGAATCTCTATTAACATAGCTAGATGTTTTTCTTCCAGGCCCTCCCAATCCAGAAGATATTAACTGAGTGTCTAGCACCTTTTAAAGGACCAATAGAAGACATTTGTCATCTACTGTCTCTAAGGGCAGCCAGTATGAGACCTCAAAACAAGGTTGGTCTCCACAGTCTTTTATTTTAATCTGAACATTTCCTTTATATTGATCCCAGGTCTTTAGACAAATTCAACCAATTGTCAACCAGAAAATGTTTAAATTCACCTGTAGCCTGGAAGCCCCCCACACTTCAAATTGTCCTTGCTTTCTGGATCAAGCCAACATATTTCTCAAATGAATCTGATTGAAGTCTAATGTCTCTATGTAGAAAACCAAGCTGCATCCCAACCACCTTGAGCACATGCTCCCAGCACCTCCTAAGGGCTGTGTCATGGGCCATGGTCATTCGTATTTTGTTCAGAATAAACCTCTTTGAGTATTTTAGAGTCTGACTCTTTTTATCAACAACTTCCTTCAGTAAACTCTGCTCTTTCTTTTCCTTCAATAAACCTTTGCTTACTTTACTTCTCTTGGCCAAATTCTTTCTCTCAAGTAAGACAAGAACCAAGAACTCCTGCACTTCCTGGTAATGCCAGGGGTGTATGTGTGCATGTGTGTGTAAAAAGTAGCTTTACAGTATGCAATATAAAATACATGTCTACTTTAAAAGCATGATGATGTTACTTACTGGAAAGTATAGGAGCAGAGACCCAAAAAGGATTGTTTCCAACAGGATAAGGCCCGATGCCCTGATGCTCTGTAAAACAAAATGGAAATGTCATTATTAACTTAAATTTCTAAGCATGAAACAATATGTGTTATTGTGAAAATGTCACAATCCAGTAGGACAGCATTCTTTGGGGGAAATTAAATAAATGAAAGTTGGCTAGTATTCAGGTGGGTGGACAACTACAATATGCAAAAAGACTGATTATAAAAGTGATTATAAGCTTAATAATATTGCCAGTGGCTTCATGAGGTTTTGTTCTAAAATTTGAATCATTAAACAGTCTAAAAAGCTAAGAACACTATCTTGAAGATATTTTCAATCCAAGAAATTTACAAACGAGATCTTGCCTGCATTTCTAAAATATGAGCCACCAGTACATACTGAATGCCATCCCTAAACTATTTCACAAATACCTGTGGGATAGTGTTGGTGAATAAAACAAGCACATGCACAAGGTCTTGAGTCTCCCTATCTCCCACCACGCTAACATGCAACCCTTAAAACTTACAAACACAGCTTCACTATGTGCACAATATAAGTCACATTAAATAAAAGGGGTATCTCACCTTATGAACATGCATAAATGTTATTCTTTATTCAAAATTCAAAAGAATTAGTTGATTTGGTTTTTCAATAAATTTCTGAATAGTTTGCTAAACATGAATATATCTAATAACCTTAAGATATTTTGTTAGACTTAAACTAGCATTATCTTCTCAAAAGAAAATTCTTAGAACTGGGGCAAGAAATAAAAGTCCAGAAAAATCAATCTTATTTTCTTCAATAAATTTTGCATTAATGAATTCAAGTATCAATACACAGCAAATATATCAATTAATAGTACACACACAAAAACAGGTCATGTTAGGTATGCTGTGTTATCACTAAATATAATACAAAATGTATAGAGAAATTATGTGTGGTGAAAATATCTTACTTAACAGGAAAATAATTTGAAGTAGTAACAATTCATTTTGTAACAATAAAAAATTCTTAAGGTCAAACCACAATAGTGCATTTTATAAAAGAACTATCAGATAATTGGATAGCCAGAGAAAGAAACTTCTAATTCCTCTTCCAAAAACCCTGTAGGGCATTGTTAAACCTATTGAATTTGTGTAATCTCTCAACAAAACTCAGGGCTTTCATTAATTTAAGAATTTGGGAATGGAAAAACAAGTCTAGTCAGTGAACAGCCTTGAGTATTTGAGTGGCTTCTTGCTATTGGTCATTATGTTAGATAGCAGATGCTTTTGGTGAAAAAAAAATTTCTATCAGCAAGTATTTAAGTGGGTTTTGGCTGGTAGAATTTCCACAGTGGCAAATTACATTTGCATAGTATACCAAATTATGAAACTTATTTTTAAAACTTTCCAAAAAAAAAAGACTCAAAAAATGAGAATCCAAAATATTATACATGATTTTTTGTAAAATTATTTGTACACCATTGGTTGACTGAACCAGGGGACACGAAAAAAAAAAAGTTGCAAGGTACAGTAAAAAAGACAGACTTTGGAGTTAACTCCATCTCAGTTTGAATTATGAAATAATTACTTTGGTTTAGGCAACCTTGAACTTCAATGGTTTCACCCATACAACGCATATCTTAACCTTTACCTTATTAAATCTGACATTTATTAAATATGAAGTATTGTAAAATGGCTGGGATTGTACCTGGTACTTAATAAGTAGGTACATGTTCTTCAAGGTAGAGAACAGCATCAGGATGATGAATTTGAAAACTATGAAACATTATATCACTAACAAATTATGTTTAATGTTTGGGATCCAAAATGACCTAAGAGGAGACAAATGCCTTGAGTGGGGGACCCAACAGTTCTTTCCCAGGGCTGTGGTCATGCTGTGTTTGATGGCCTCTTCCATCTTGCAGTATCTCCTGACATTTTAGGTCCAGCAGGCTCAGTAGGAGTGTCACAACCATCACTACCACATAACAGCAGCAGGAGTACTGCTTTTATATATTAGCAGATAATCTGTCTCCTTTTCATTTGTAATTGTTGAATAATCTTCTTAAGCATTCACTGTCTTGCTCCTGGCTAAGGAGAGAAGCCCATAATTTCAGATTATAAATTAGAACTCTGACAAGAGGTTCCATACCAAAATGTAAGGCCTGTTCAAAATGTGCACTTTTTTCTTTCAAAATATCATTTGGAAGAGCTGGCTTTGTGGTCTCACAGAATGAGCTGGAAACTGATAGGTGAGACTTCAGGACAGAGAAGAGACCTATGCTCCCCAAAATATTTCCTCCACTGTCTTATTGGTACTAGAATATCTTTTAACTGGCACACAGCCTTTTATTTAATGCTTCGTTCCAAGGATTAATATACAATTTGGTAAGTAATACATTGACGAGTTCAAAGTAAAATATAGGAATCTTGTTTAGAGTCTCAGTGGCAGGGTAAGGAAAGAAAAGACACTAAGTGTGTATAGAGAGAGGGGGTTTGAAAACTGAAGATGGATGAGAGAGGTAATGAGCAAAGTAACAGAGACCAAGAAAAAACAAGTCATCTCCTTCACAGTTATGACTGAGATAGAAACGGTAGTATAAAACTATTTTTAACCAGAGATAACTGGGAAACTTTATAAAACTTAATTGAAAGATGATCAGTAATACGCAGTAGGACACTATTTATAAAAAACACATACACATAAAGTAACACTGTACATTTTCTCTATCCAGGCATACCTCATCTATATATCTATCTGTCTGTCCATCCGTGCATCTGTCCATCCATCCATCCATCCATCCATCCACACCTCAAAAATATTTCAGGTTTGGTTTCAGATCACAACAATAAATCAAGCATCAAAATAAAGTGAATCACATAAATTTTGTGGTTTCTCAGTATATATAAAAGTTATGTTTATACTATAGTGTAGTCTATTAAGTATGCAATAGCATATGTCTAAAAATAATAATAAAAAATACCTTATGATGGCTAAAAAACGCTAATAATCATCTGGCGCTGCAGCAAGTCCTAATCTTTTTGCTGGTGGAGGGTCTTGCCTCCATATTGATGGCTGCTGACTGAAGGGTGGTGGCTACTGAAGCTTCAGATGGTTGTGGCAATTTCTTAAAAAAAAGTAAACAATGAAATTTGCTGTACCAGTTGACTCTTCCTTTCATGAGGGATTTCTCTGTAGCATGTGATATTGTTTGATAGCATGTTACCTACAGTTGAAGTTCTTTCCAAACTGGAGTCAATCCTCTTAACTATAATAATGTAATATTCTAAATCCTTTGTTGTCATTTCAACAATGTTCATAGCATCTTCACTAGGAGTGGATTCCATCCGAAGAAGTCTACTTATTTGCTCATCCATAAGAACCAACTCCTTATCCATTCAAGTTTTATGAGATTATGGTAACTCAGACCCATGTTCAGGCTCCACTGCTAATTCTAGTTTTCTTGCCATTTTCACTGTATCTGCAGTTATTTCCTTCACTGAAGTCTTGAACCCCTTAAAGTAATCCATTAGGGTTAGAATCAACGTTTTCCAAACTCCTGTTACTGTCGATAGTTTGATCGTCTCCCAGGAATCATAAATGTTCTCAATGGCATCTAGAATGGTGAATTCTTTCCAGAAGGTTTTCAATTTACTTTGCCCAGATCCATCAGATGAATCACTATGGCAATGATTGCCTTACAAAATGTGTTTCTTAAATAAGAAGATGTGAAAATCTAAATAGCTCCTTAATCCATGGGCAGCAGAATGAATGCTGTTAGTGGGCATGAAAACAACATTAATCTCCCCCATATCTCCACCAGAGCTCCTGGGTGACTACGTGTATTGTCAATGAGCAGTAATATTTTGAAAGGAATCTTTTTTGAGCAGTAAGTCTCATCAGTGGGCTTAAAATATCCAGTAAATCATGCTATAAATAGATGTACTATCACATCCAAACTTTGTTGTTACATTTCTACAGCACAGGCAGAGTTGGTTTAGCATAATTCTTAAGGGCCCTAGGATTTTCAGAATGGTCTATGAGCATTAGCTTTAATTTAAAGTCACTGGCTGCATGTTCCCCTAACAAAAGGGTTAATCTTTCATTTGAAGTTTTGAAGCCAGTCACTGACTTCTCTTCTCTAGCTATGAAAGTCCTAGATGGCATCTTCTTCCAGTAGAAGGCTGTTTCATAAATACCGAAAATCTGTTTCATGTAGCTACCTTCATCGATGATCTTAGCTAGCTCTTCAGGATGACCTGCTGCAGTTTCTCCATCGGCATTTGCTGATTCACTTTACACTTTTATGTTATGGAGATGGCTGCTTTCCTTGCACCTTATGAACAAACATCTGCTAGCTTCCAGCTTTTCTTCTGTAGTTTTCTCAACTCAGCCTTCACAGAATTGAACAGAGTTAGGTCCTTACTTTGGATTAGGCTTTGGCTTAAGGTGGTGTTGTGGCTGCTTTAATCTTCTATCTAGAGCCCTCAAACTTTGTATCAGCAATAAGGCTGTTTTGCTTTCTTATCATACATGTGTTCACTGGAGTAGCATTTTTAATTCCCATCAATAATTTTTCTTTTACATTTACAAATTGGCTACTTAGTGAAAAAGCCCTAGTTTTCAGCCTATATCATACATGTGTTCACTGGAGTAGCATTTTTAATTCCCATCAATAATTTTTCTTTTACATTTACAAATTGGCTACTTAGTGAAAAAGCCCTAGTTTTCAGCCTATATCATACATGTGTTCACTGGAGTAGTATTTTTAATTCCCATCAATAATTTTTCCTTTACATTTACAAATTGGCTACTTAGTGCAAAAGCCCTAGTTTTCAGCCTATCTCAGCCTCCACTATGCCTTTCTTACTAAGCTTAATCATTTCTAGCTTTTAATTTAAAATGAGTGATATGTGACTTTTCCTTTCACCTGAGCACTAAAGGCAGTTGCAGGATTATTAATTGGCCTAATTTCCACATTGTGATATCTCAGGGAATCAGGAGGCCTGAGGAGAGGGAGAAAGACGGAGGAATTGCTAGTTGGTGGAGAATCAGAACTCCTTCAACACTGATCACTTAAGTTCACCTTAGAGTGGGTGCAGTTCATGGCATTCCAAAACAACTACAATAGTCATATCAAAGATCAGTGATCACATATTACCATGACAGATACAATAATAATAAAAGCATTTGTTGAAATACTGCAAGAATTACAAAATGTGACACAGAGATACAAAGTGAGCACATGCTATTGGAAAAATGGCTGTGATAGATATTCTCAATGTAGAGTTGCCACGAACCTTTAATTTGTAAGACACGTGTTACCTGTCAAGCACAATAGAGCGGAGTGCAATAAAACAAGTTATGTCTGTATATATACGCACACCAAATAAATATCTGGAGGATACATACTAAGTTGATAACAACATATGTTTGTTTGTTTCCAGAGAAAAGGGTAGATTTGGGGATAGATCAACTTACCTGGAAATATGTTAATATCTTTGAAGGAGAGGTGGTCATGTATTGTATGTAATATACTTTAATAATAAATAAGGAAAAACTTTGTGTCCACTCAACTACTAGAAAATTTATGAGTTTAGCCTGGGCACAGTGGCTCAAACCTGTAATCCCAGAACTTTGGTAGGATAAGGTGGATGGCTAAATTGAGGCCAGGAGTTCAGGACCAGCCTAGCCATTATGGCAAAACACTGCCTCTGCTAAAAATACAAACATTTTCCAGGTTTGGTGGCAGGCGTGTGTAGTCCCAGCTACTCTGGAGGCTGAGGCAGGAGAATCACTTAAACCTGGAAGATGGAGGTTACAGTGCGCCCAGAGAGATACTGCACTCCAGCCTGGGCATCAAAGTGAGATTCCATCTCAAAAGAGGAGGAAAAAAAAAAAAAAGAAAATCTATGATTTGGTATTGTAATATGCAAAATATTACTCAAAAAGTCTAAATGCAGCCCTTCCTTTAACTAATATTCTTTAATGAGATTTTATTTGGCACTAGCTGATGCATATCATTATCAAAGACTGTATCTTATAATTTTTACAGGGGAATATAAAGCTGGGGGAATTAGCATTAAGCCTGACTCTCTAGTTTGGAACCCATCAACCCTAATAAATATACCTCCCAAGTTTACAGCAGAGGTAAGTATATTCTACCTTACTCCATTTCCATCTCAACTTCCCCACATTGTAAACTTTCAGAACTGACTTATGGAGGTTTGTAACAGCCAGATATCAAACCCATAGACCAAAAGAAAAAAAGAAATAGCAAATCACATTATACCTATTTCTATCAAATTATATCAAAGTCAATTGCTAAATTTCATGTTTGGATGCCAAGTATAGAAGCATAAGATGAAGCATAGTCATAATTGCCACAGAAGCTTTGCCTGGTATACAGGCACCCAGAGGAAGCTAAGCCATTGGATGTAAAAAGAAGATAAGAATGCTCAAGACTGCATTTTTAGAAGTAATTTAAATGGCTTATTATTATTATCCTGATTCTATGGGGACTAACTACTTCATTTATATTTTTAAAACATTTCTAACCTCTGGGGAAATTAACATATTCTTGATAAAACAGGGCAGCTGTTTTTGGTCAATGTTGATTTCTTCAGCCTTACAACATTTAGACTTTCTATTACAAAAGAAACCTCTGAATATACATGAATATATTTTTATACAGTTGGCCCCCAGCATTTATGAGGAAAATACAAGAGAGCAATAGAATTACATTCTGAAAGAGATGAACTAGCATAAGTTTGAATGACAAACCAAGACTGTATAAATCTATATCCTCTTTAAATATATATATATATATATATATATATATACTAATGTTAGCAAGATAGCAAACTTTTGAGCTGTACTTTTTCTTTTTAAATTATTCTATTTCAATGCAAAATTCATGGCCAGAGGGACTTCATATGAAACCTGACAAAGACCTGATAAAATAATTACACAATTTGGATTTGAAAAAAACAATGTAAAAGGTGATCATAAAGAGAATTTTAACATTGAGAGGTATGAGGACACTATCTTTCAATAATTTTATTAACAATTACATAAATGGAAAAGAACATCATGTTTGAAAGACTGCATGCAGTTAGCTTATGTTAAGAAGATCTGTGATAAAATATTTAAAAACCAATCAAATTTAGAAAAATTTGTCAAGGCACAACTGTACAAAATGTGGTCAGTTAAAATCAATTTTAGGTTTTTAGGAGAATTCTCAGCAATTAAAAAAAAAAAGCTATTTTTATAAAAATGCAGAGATAGGGTCATGGCAAAGATTCCCAAAGTAAAATGTATGTAATTCAGAGAATGACAAATTGATGAGCTAAACCACACCGATTTTATAGCTAAATGGTCTAGAACTTCGGTATTAACCACTTTTTAGGTGTGTGACCTTGGACAAGTTGTTTAACCTTTTGAGCTTCAGTTTCTTCATTTATAAGATGGGTATAATAATGCCCAGAGTGTATACTGTTGCAAAGATTGGCAATAATGCTGCCTGGCATGGAGCAGGGGCTCAGTCAATGGAAGTTCTTCATGAATCTTTCAAGTAGAGAGAGAGGAAATGAGGTCAGCAGAGTAGTTAGGCTCACTCAACTGATCAGTGCCCAGTCTTGTCTTCCATTGCTGCTGGTTCCCAGTTCAGTGAGATTTCCTCTGTGCATCCGATCTGACCCTCAGTGATTTTCTTACCCAAAGTAACAAAAACAGAATACGTAATATAGTAACAAAAACATGTAACATTACCAAACTACTTAAAATAAATTAGAAGTAATGGTTGGTTCAGGTGTTATAAAAAATTTAGTAGCCAATTTTAAATTCCTGACAGTGTTAACTAACACATTAAAAGAAACTGTCATATTGCCTTAAGTACGTATTCTTTCTAACTTCTAAGATTTCATAAGAAAGCTCATTTTTTCATACAACATAATTTACAGATGAACAGTTTATTAAGACCTTTTTGAAGAGTAAGTTTATCCAAAAATAAAGTCCAGATTGATTTATACATAGTTTTATGCTCTTTAAAACAGTATGACACACTAAATAAAAAATTAATGATTTTATGTACACATGAAATTACAAATAACAAGTCATTCATTATAATTTATGATTTACTATCTATTGCTGGGCAGAAACTTTACATGGTTATGGTGGTGTTTTTTGTTGTTGTTTTGTTTTCAAAATTTACATGAGATTTTTGTCAATTCATCTTGCTTTGTTTCAAATAATGTGCACACTTAAATGTATTCCCCTCAAGTCTCATTTGATTTTATATCTTAAAATTGCTGACTCATTGCAGTTGCAGAGATGCAGAATAACGTAGATGCATAAGAGGGGATGTTTTGGATATTCTTCACTTAGCTTATCCCTCATGTTCATGACCAAAAGCAACTCAGCACCCAAACACTTGTTATTAGCCTTCTCCCCATCTTTCATACCCCTTTCCTGGCTAAGAAGCCTTTGAAACACATTCCTAAGATATCAATGACTATGTCCTTACTTGGCCTCATTTTTCTGAAGGCTTCATTGTAAAAATATGCAAAATTAGCTGCTATTTATCTGTAATCTATTTGTGACCTTCAAATTCCTTTTTCTTCTAATACTACTAAATAGAGCAACTCATATTTCACTTAAATAGATAAATTCTCTAAATGAAAAAAAAGCATACAAAAGTGAATGATACAGTCACAAATATCACATAAAGAAATCTTGCCTTAAGAGGTTACTGCACATTCTTAAATAAAGTGGCATAAAATTACTGAAACATATGATGTCATCTGCTTAGACCTCTACTGTTCATTAAAAGCTATTAACAGGCTGAGTGAGAACATCCCAGCACTATGGGAGGCCAAAGGGCAACAGGTGGATCACCTGAGTTCAGTTCAAGACCACCCTGGCCAACATGGCAAAACCCCGTCTCTACTAAAAATATTTTAAAAAATTAGCTGGGTGTGGTGGCAGGCATCTGTAATCCAAGATACACCAGAGGCTGAGTCAGGAGAAATGCTTGAACCCGGGGGTGGAGAGGGTAGAGTGGAGATGGCAGTGAGCCAAGATTGTGCCACTACACTCCAACCTAGGTGACAGAGCGAGACTCTGTCTCAAAAAAAAAAGCTATTAACATTACTTTTCAAACAAAAATTAGACTACTAAAAGAACAAATTCCCCCCCCATGAAAAATCCTAATAGAATAAAAATAATTAAACTCTAAAATTTTATTAGATATTTAAAAATGTGACACTATTGGGAGAAAACACTTGATTACCCTTTCAAAATATCACTCTTTGTTGCACTCAGATAAACTCAAATATTAGTGAGTTTGACATCAGTCATTTTTCAAAACGTAAAATGTACTTTATATTGAGAGAAATACAATAGACTTCACAAGTCATTGCTCAATTTGACCTGACTGCTAACCAACAACAGATGTAAGTAATTGTTTTATAACATTTGAACACTTTTTAATCTAAGAAGTTTCTGTTTTTTAAAAAATTTGAAATGTCAAGAACTGTGATCTGCAAGATAACTACTTTAAAATTCTACTGCTCACACCTAGGCAAAAGAGCCCATCAACTGGTTGCTAGAGCACATCAGTAACATCTAAAAAGGGGGAAAACGTGGTAATAGGAAGAGAATTTCTCAGAACTGCTAAGTTTAACACACTGTCTATCCTCTGTAGTATGTTTGGAAGTATATGAAATGTTCAGAAAAAGTTTTAAACAAAGAAACATTTCCTGTTTTGTTTGACATTTGGAGATAGCCTAAAAATTCCAGGGTTTTTATATTCCTTATGCTATATTATACATGTAACACAACAGTTTTTGATTCTGACAACACATTTACAACTATACAAAAAAGCGTGATAAGCAGTTCAGCAAGAAAACAAAGAAATTATTTAATAAGGTATAATCAATGCCCCTCATTTGGAAGAAGAGGAGGCAGTTCAGAAATTTAAAATAGCAGTATTGTATTTGACAGGCAAGCAACAAAGGTAGATGATAAAGGGTTGTAGGGTAACACTTGTTATTTAGATGCAAAGATGATGAAGACAGGAATTCAAAACTCAATCTCTAAAATGGTATAAACATTTATAGACCAAGTTGGATTTTGATTTGCCTCAAACTTGGGAGCATTAAGAAATAGATATCATAAAATTTAGTCCACACTGAATGTATCATTCTTCAAGTTGTCTGCAAAATGTCAAAGTGGAAAAAAAAAGAGGGAAAAATATTAATTAGCTAATATCCTGTTTACATTTTTATTGTCAGTTTTAGCCATTTGCTTCACTAAATTCTGCCTTTTCATTGGTCTTTATGCTTATCAGCAAATTATTAACATGTTGCAATGACATATCTTGATATTTTAGAGTCTCATACATTCTATCACAAACATGAGTAAAAGATTTCCAAATAATAAATTCACAAATCTTAACTAGATAATAAATGCTAACCCTTCCATACAGAATTCATAAAGGTCACACTAACTGATTGATGTTTTAATTAGTCTTCTTTCTTATTGGTGATGAATCCTTTGCTCTAACATAGATTCTTTTATGCATTAAGATCAGGCTATCAACTCAGAAAGACACAAAAGGCAGAAGAGAAATAATTAAATACATACAGAAATTCAACAGTAGAGAATTACTTAAAAGTTAAGACAATGTTATAAAACCAAACATTAGGAAAAAAAGTTTTATAATGTAATAGATTTTTGTAAAGGCAATTCTGTTTAACTTTATCAAAAGCTGAACTATTACTAAATCAGTCTCCTGGAAGTAATAAGGTTTCTGAAATTTTCTAAACTAATAACTCCAGATCTTCAGTCCAAACCTCTTTTTGATCTTTAGACTCATTTTCCACTTGCTTATGAGACATTTCCACCTGCATGACCTACGTAGAGGCACCTCAAACTCAAGATGTCAAAAACTAAATTTTTCTAACCTGTTTTTCTGTTTAAGTTCCCTATCCTGGTTAAATGTAATAAATAATTTACCTATATTATAATCAAACTATACCTGAAAAATACAAATCCAGGCCATAAATAAAGAAGCGGGTTTATAAAATATTGATGTTTTACTTTTGGTATTTTTCAGAATTCCCAAAATTTTGTTGACCAACTGCCTTACTAAATCAATGAATGAGTGACTGACTAAATAAATGATCAAATGGAAAAATCACATACTGTTGATGCATATTCAAGTGGCGGGGAAATTCTCCACTTTTATATATGGTCTCTTCTATGATTTAGAGAATAAGTTAAACAGTCCAATCTTATGAGGAGAAGGTGGAGGATAAAAAAGTAAGAGAAGGAAAATGGGAGAAGTAGGAAAAAACATCTGTTTATATTTGATTTAACATACTACTAATCTTGGTTTCACAGGGATAAAATTTGGCAAGGCAGAGGGGGTGGGTGGAAGCAGAACAGGACCCACGTGTAAATGAAATCACTGTCCTTTTACCTGTCTCACAAATGCTTTCATCTGTATTTACTATTACTCTCCTGCCCTCATCTCTCCCACCTTGACAACTAATGCCTTCATGTCATCTTTTCTGTCATCTCATCCAGGCTTGGCTTCTTCAAGTAAGGCACATATTTCAAAGTAATTCCGTTATCCCTCCTAATCCATAACTTTCAATTTCTTCAATGCCTTAATCTTACTTATCTGTTATAAAGAAAAAGAATATAATAAATTTCAATTAGGCTATTAGTAACTGAGAGTAATTTAATTGTTTGTCCTCCAGATAGGACTTGGAAGACAAAGTAGCCAAATAGCCAACACATAAAATCTAAAGGCAAAGATCTTTACCTCTGAAAGTTAGAGAATGAGATGTTAGCACGGTGAGCCTTCTCGTGTCCTCATATATCACTGTCTGTCACTGTTTCCTCTGAGACTGTTCCCATATAGAAACTAACCAAGTATCAATATTTAATCAGAAACTGAGATATAGAGATTCCTTTTAGTAATAAATGGAACCTCATCGTGCCAATCTTGTGTTGAAGATAATTTTTCAAGAAGTAACTCACATTTCAAAAAGGTTTTATTTCCAGTTATGCATTAACATTTTATCAAGTATAAATGGATCCAGTAAAGTTGCAGGATACAAAATCAACATACGAAAATCAGTTGTGCCTCTATACACTAACAACAAATTATCCAAAAAAGAAATTAACAAAACAACCTCACTTTCAATAACCTAGAAAAGAAAATATGGAAACAAATTTAACCAAGAAGGTGAAATATCTGTACATTAACAACTATAAGATGTTGATGAAAGAAATTAAAGACACAAATTAATGTAGTATCCCATGTTAATGAATTGAAAATTTTAATACTGTTAAAATATCCATGCTACCCAAAGTAATCTACAGATTCAATGCAATCCCTATCAAAATTCCAATGACATTGTTCACAGAAATAGAAAAAAATCCTAAAATTCACGCAAGCCACAAAAGACCCCCAGGCAGTTACCTCAATTATAAGCCAAAAGAACAAAGCTGGAGGCATCACAATACTTGACTTCAAAATATACTACAAAGCTAAAGTAATCAAAACAACATGGTGTTGGCATAAAACCAAACATGTAAACCTACGAAACAGAAGAGATAGCCAAGAAATAAATCTATACATTCATGGTCAATTGACTTTTGATAAAGAAATGAACAGTCTCTTCAGTAACTTGTTTGGGATAATGGGATATGTCAAGCAGAAAGATGAAATCAGATCCTTATCTCACATCACATAATACACATACACAAAAATCCACTAATTAACTGGAATTAATAAGAATATTAATTTCTTAAAAGAAGACATACAAATGGCCAACTGGTATATGAAAATGTGTTTAATTAACATCACTAACCATCAGAGAAATGAAGAAAAACAAAGACACAAGAAATAAAACCACAGTAAGATGTCACCTCACACCTGTTTGAATAGCTATTATAAAACAGACAAGAAATAACAAGTATTAGAAAAGATATGGGGGAAGGGGAATCCTTGCATACTGGTAGTATGAATGTAAATTAGTACAGCCACTATAGAAAACATTGTGATATTTCCTCCAAAAATTAAAAATGGAAAAATCGTATGATCCAGTAATCCCACTAGTAGATATACATTCAGAGGAAATGCAATCAGTATGTGGAAGAGGTTATCTGCACTCTCATGTTCACTGCAGCATTATTCACTGAACACAAGAGTGCAGATACCTCTTCGACATATTGACTTAATTTCCTCTGAATATATATCTACTAGTGGGATTACTGGATGATATGATATTGGGATCAGCCAAGATATGGAATCAGCCTTAGAGTCTATCTACGGATAAACAGATATAGAAAATGTGGGGTAGATACACAATGGAATACCATTCAGCCTTTAAAAAGCAGGAAATCTTGTCATTTGTAACAACATGGATATCTGGAGGACATGCTAAGTGAAATAAGACAGAGACAGACAAATACTGCATGATCTCACTCAGATGTGAAATCTAAGAAAGTTGAACTCATGGCAACAGAGAGTAGAATGGTGGCCATAGGGGCTGGGGGGCAAGGGAAATGTTGAGATATTGATCAAAGAGTAAAAATTTTCAGTTATAAGATGAGTAAGTTCTGAGGATCTAATATACAGAATGGGTGGCAATGGATGTGTTAATTTATGATAATTAACAATTTATATCATATCTTTATGTTGTACACTCTGACATATACCATCTTTGTCAATTAAACATTTCAAAATTTAAAAGAATAAGTCCATCTAACCATAATTACCACACATCTGTGCCTCAGTAAGACCCCTAAGGCCTTGAAGGCAAGATATACGAAGTTTGTATAATAAGGAAGTCCAGCTTTTTTTTGTGGCACGTGCCACGACATGCTGGGTGGTGCCACTTCAAGGTCCGGAACAGCAAGTCTCTTCCACTGCCACAAATACACTCCGCTTACTGTAGTTTTTTTCTGTTTCTTTTTTGGCTACATTTTTTAAGACTATAAAAGTGATATAAATGCATGAATTCCAGGAATAAAAAAGCCAATTTTGGCCAGGCATCATGGCTCATGCCTATAATCCCAGCATTTTGGGAGGCAGGGGCAAGACCATCATTTAAGCCCAGGAGTTTGAGACCAGCCTGGGCAATGCAGTGGGGCCTCATCTCTACAAATATATTTAAAAGATTTTTTTCTGGGCATGGTGGCATGCATCTGTTGTTCCAGCTACCATGGAGGCTGAGGCGGGAGGACTGCTTGAGCCCAGGGGATTGAGGCTGCAGTGAGCTATGTCCACACCACTGCACTCCAGCCTGGGTGACAGAGCAAGGCCATGTCTCAAAAAACAAAAGCAAAACAAGAAGGCAATGTGGGAGAATGTAGGGGAGATACATCTAGAACCACTGTTGGTGGCTGAACTAGCATTGCTAGTTTATCCATTCAAGGGACTTTTTCTCCGTGGAAGACACTCCTCACTTAAACAAAATGTTAACAGATGTGGTTTTAACAACAATAATAATGATGACAATAGCTGCATTTTGGTACCAGCTATCATTCTAGCACTTCACACTTATTAACCTCACAAGACACATTTAACTCTCACACAAATAGTAGGTGCCTGCTTTATAAATTCGGAGGATTTGAGAGATTTAAAAAAAGTGGCCAAAAAAATGGATGAAACTGACATTACACACTGGTATTACTCAACTTTGCCTCTAGCACTTTGAACATCCCATTTTGTGAAGATGTCGTTTTAAAATAGTATCTGGATAGTGGCTCCTGAAGCAGCTTTTACTAACCTTCTACTGAAATATAAAAACACACGTGAAATAAAAAACCACATCCTGCTGTGAACAGGGAATTCAAAGCAGAAATACAAACGGAGTGAAAAATGTGAAAAAGTGTTCTTCCTCACAAGTAATTGGGAAATGCAAATTAAAATTATTCTATTTCATTTTAAACCCATTTGAAAAAGTTAAAAAGACTGATACTACCAATCACTTATTGAAATGCTAGCAAATGGGCAATTTCATACTGATGGAAATACACATTGATGAGGCCTTTGGGTAGGCCACTTTAAAGTCTATCAAAATTTTAAGCATATATTTAATTGTATCAGCAACTTCACTTTTAGGGGGCTTATCTTAAAGCACTATGTAAGCACTATTTTTGTCTGCCCAAAAATATATGCACAAGAATATTTACCAAAGCGCATTGGTACAGTACCTGTTGAAAAGGTTGAAACAGTTGGACTATCTATTAATTAGTAAGAGACAATAAAACATATGATTCATCCATATGATGTGATGTTTAGCTATTTGAAAAATGAAAAAAAATCACACATACAGACAGGCAAAAAGTTTAAAAATCTGTATTAGCTGAAGGCATGATATGAGTATGTATGCATGTATCTAACCCTTGATGGCAGATTTGGGCAAGATAAACTGAAATGTGAGGAAACAGAGGAGCTTTTACTTTCTGCTTCATATTTTTCCTTACGTGTTAATTTTATACACAGTAATTAATAAAAGTCCCTATTATCAATCAAAGAAGGAAAGAAGGAAGGAAGAGAGGAATTAATGAAATGAGTGCAAGGAGACAGACACTCTCAGTTTAGGTCAAAACTAACAAAATGTGATCAAAGTATAGTCTATTTAAAGGTGATTTAACTATGAGAATCAAGAGCAGAGCTCTCCAAATTCTTTCTAGGCTCTGGCATACTGTAAACATATAAAAATATTTATGGAAGAAGGAAGCAAGACAAGTGGAGGTAAAAAGAAAGGGAAGATGAAAAAAGTAAAGTCCACAGAAAAAAGAATTAACAATGATTTATCATGTAAAAGAAAAAAAAAAAAAACTTACAATGCCAGTATCCGTTGAAGTAAAATTTAAGGTAAAATTTAAAAAAAGTTTAAAAGATATAAAGAAGGCATTAAATATCAAAGTGCGCATTTTTTCTCTGAAACTGCAACAGTAGAATCCCTGAAGATGGAGAGAGTCTCCAGCACAGCACAGCCTCAGCTTGCCCCTCAGCTCTTCCAGCCTTGGGACCCCGTGGCTCACTAGGCTTCTGTCAACCTGGTCATGTTCCAGTTTTATGAATGCAGCTGCTCCCCAGCACAGGGCTGCAGAACTCTTCTTGTTCCTAACCCTGACCTATTTCCACCCTCCTGCTCACTCTTACCTGGCTAACTTCAGCTTAGTTCTCAGGTCTAAGTTTCACTGATTTTTCACACTATGAAGGTAGTTTTAGTTTTCTGTTTGTTTTGAATGTCTCTCATGTACCAGGCAAGGTGCTGGACATGGGAGTGTCAGGGAGAGGGTTTTTTTGTTGTTTGTTTTCTGATTATTTTTACTAAATTTGTTTTTTGCTTCTCAGTTTACTTAGTTCTATTTCATTTGGTAAGTCACATTTTACTATTATTTTATAAAAACATACAATATATAAGAAATCCATGTTATATAACTGGGTGTATTGGGATAAATTTTAAATTTTTTTAATTGGAAAAATTATATTTATGATGTACAACCAGTTTTGATATCTGTACACATTGAGGAAGGGCTAAATCAAGCTAATTAGCATATCTACTACCTCACATACAATATTTGTGGTAAGAACACTTAAAATCTCCTCTCAGGGATATTCAAGTATACAACAGATTGTTATTAACTATAGTCACTATTTGGTACAACAGCTTTCCTGAACTTGTTCCTCCTATTTATTTCCTTTGACCAACATCTCTGAGTACCTACCTGTAACCCCTGGTAACCAATGTTCTGCTCTCTGCTAGGAGAGATTTTTCTGAACTAACCACACTGGGCAAAGTTCCCCATGTTTTGTGCTCACTGAACATGGTACTTCGATAAGTGTCACACTTACCACAACTGGAATTATGTTGAAAACAACATTGATAAGAATTACTTTCTTAGCAGAAAGAACATCTATCATAAACAAACAGCCAAGTCTCACTTAGTCATAAGGCAGGCATTCTTAAAGGCAGGAACAAGACAAGGATAAAAAATTCCAATATTAACAATGTGATTTTATATTATTTTTGAATTTCCATAAAATACAACCATGTAAGAAAAAAAGAAATAAGAGCTATCAAGATTGAAAATGAGACATCATTATCATGATCTGGCAGGAAGCTGTTGAAATAATCAGAATCATACATAAGATTTGATTATAGGAATGCTTCATGCACAGCATTATTCATATTGGAGGGAAATTATAAACAATCTGAATCCCATAAAGTAGACAAATAGTAAAATGAATTATCATACAATCTGGTGTAATAATATGATGTCATAAAATTCAAGGTTTTTGGATTCATTTAGTGATTGAAGAGTGTGTGATAACTTACATATTATAAAATATTTTCATAACAAATATTTTAAATGCTAAAATTTGGAACTGGATTTTTTTACATTATTAAAATTTTCAGTGTTTTCCAAACTCTATAAAATATATTTGTATTGCTTTACAATACAGAATAGCTTAATTTCACAAAAGGATTTGACAGAATAAAGCCACAAAGAAAAATCTTCTGCAGTTGTTAAAATTAAAAAGATTCACAATACCAAAATAGAGGAGGATGTGGAACAAATGGAATTTCCATACATTGGTAATGGGAATTTAAAATGGTACAACCACTTTGGAAAATGGTTTTGGGGCTTTTTATAAAATTAAACATACATCTGCCCTGTAACCAAGAAATTCTATTGCCAGGTATTCACTTAAAAGAGAGAAAAACATTTGAACACAGACTAATGTGAGAATGTTTATAGCAACTTTACTTATAATAGCCAAACATGAAAACCACACAAATATCTATCCAACAGGCAAAGAGAGGTGCAAATTATAAAACATTCATAAAGTAAATACTCCTTACAATAATAGAAAGGGAAAAGTGATGCACACAACAGACTTAGATTATCTCAAAACTATATACTAAAGTCAAATATAAAACAGAACATCCTGCATGATGTCATTTATCTGAAGTTCTAGAACAAGCAAAGCTAATCTATATTGCTAGAAATATGAACAGCAGTCATCTCTGGTTAAGGGTGGAGAGAGGTGTGGGACTGACTGTGAAGGGGCATGTACACATCTTCTGAGGCTAATGGAGACTTCTACATATTCATAGACACGTGGGTTATGTAGGTGTGAGCATTTATTAAACTGACTGTACTGTACATTTATGATCAAAGCATTTCACTCTATGTAAATTTTACCTCCATATAAATAATTAAGAATTTGAAAATGCACATTAAAGTGGTTAAAGATAAAAAGTCAATAGATCTTTATTACCTTCACATATATGAAGTCAGTGTCACCAATTTACGAGACTTACCATGAAAGAAGGGTAAACTAGCAAATAATCCCACATTACACAACTTTCTGGTATTTCCACCATTTGTTCATCCAGTTTGCATATTTTATTAGCTCACATTTAAGCCAATGACATTTTCATGCTTCCTATTCATTTACACCTATCTGATCACTTCGCAAAGACGAAAGAAAGCCCTAAAAGAAAAGGAACAAGAAACTAACAAAGAGCTAGAGTTCTCCACCCACACACCATGAAAGACTCAGATAGAGCACCACACATAAGGTGGTAACTAAATGTGTAAGCTTTGCAGACTTTATGACCTGAATTTCCATTTTGGCTCTGCCCCTGCCTGGTTCTGTGTCTCTGGGCAAATACATTATCATTCATTTAGTTTATTTTAAAAGCAATAAAAATTTAAATTTAAATCCAATTCTTTCAAGAACATGCTATATCCAGTAAAATGTACCATAACTAATAAAATACATATGTGTGTTCAATTTTCACTGCACATAACAATAATTTATTTTGAAAATACTGTCTATAAATCTATTGTTAAATTCTGTCCTCCTTAGATATAAACAATTTTACCATTCAGTGAATTCTTAAACTCAATTCTGATATAAGTGAATTATTGCCAATATATTTTAATTGTATTTAAATTAAAAACACATTTTTTATAACTCATAAGTCACTTTTTCCTGGCCTCAGATAAATGCCTTTTAACTGAAAGGGAACCATAAAAAACAACTAAATCAACAAAATTGTATTTGCTATATTAAAACTGACAGGAGATTTTGTTGGATTAATTTTCCCTATCTTGTCTGCTGATTTAAAATATCACCACAACTACAAAAAGACTGTACTACGGCTGATGTAGAAACACTGTTGTATCATTTGCTGTTAAACATTCAGATCAATTAATATCAGAATCTGTTCATATTACCTAATTACTTAAAACTGGTTTTGGCAGACACATTTTTATAGTAACCCAACACAACCAGCAAATAGGCTAGAACTTGATTTGAGCATGAAATAATTAAATAGAATGTTTCTGGTTTACTCAATTACAATGACTATAATGGCACTTCTAGTCATTAGCACAAATGGACCATATGCCAGATAAAATACAAGAAGTTCTGAAATAGATACACATGGAAAGCCATGGTCAAAGTATACTCTCAAGAGAATAATCATTAAAACAGAATAGATTCATTAATGTTAAATCAGTGCAAAAACCTATCTAAACGATTTTCAAACTCTCCTATTTTTCAATCGCTGCTTTTGGAAGGCAAGATCTCTCTCACCATATGCCTGTGGTCTGAAAGCACGTATCATGAAGGCAGTTCTCAAAGACTTGCAAAATTTACAAAGATGTTGTGACTTCCTGACTCACAAAAAGCTGTAAATAGAACTGAGTACTTATTTTAAGGCATCTCAGCACTAGTTCTCTGATACCAATAAAATAAATAAATCAATGCAAGTGGACATGAAAGTAATTCCATTATTTTCTCTTTCTGAATCTTAAAATACAAATCCTTCAGGTGATTAAAGTTTCAGATAAAAGACTTAGAACAAGGCTCCCCTTAGCTGAACCTTTCCTTGGTGGTACGTGATAGGAGTCTGCCTCTCCTCTTCATACCCTTTCCCTGGGGTACCTCTTCCATTCCCATAGCATTGGTTACCATTCCTTCATAGTAACTCAAATATATCCCTGGTTCTGATCTCCTGAGTCCCAGTTCTGACTTCTTCAACTAGAGGTTCTTGAATTCCTTAACTTCAGGATATCCAAAATCAAACTCATCTTTGTCCAGTCAAACCTGTTCCTTCTAAATCCTCTCCTTGTTAATAGCTTTGCAATTCATGTGGAAAATCAAATTAGAAATCTGAGAGTCCTCCTAATGTCTCTCTCACCACCACTACCAATAACATGTCACTTCTACTTCGTATGGTCTTGGGAAATCACCCCTTTTCTTCCACTCCTAGTGTTGCCGTCTTGAATCATGTTTTTCACCACCTCTCCTGTAAACTATTCTAACAGGTCCCTAATTAGTCTCCAAAGTTCCAGTCTCACACATTCTAGGCTACCTTCCGCATTCAACCAGAGAGATTTCTGTGAAATACAAATGTAACCATGCCATTTTCTTTTTCAGTCTTTAGGATGGACTGCTATACGAAAGTCCAAACTCTATAGCTCAGCATTTAAAGCTCTTCATATTCTAGCCCCTACCAATCTTTTCACCTCATCTGAAATATTCCATAAGCCCACATGCTGTGCTCCTTCCAGCCAGAGACTTCCTTTGAATATACTAATACCCCTTTTAATTCCAACACTTTTGCAGATACTGCTTTCTTATCTAGAAAAGTCCTGTGCATCTTTTCTAGGAAGACATTCCTAATATTTCCATTTAGAATCAAGTGTTACTTCCTCTGTATACCTGTTTCTTTTTTCTCATTTATTATTATCCCTATGTTTACCATTTTTACTAGTCACTTGGAACTGCTAAAAATTACCTTATCAAAAGCACAGAGTACATTCCTGTTACATCTAAGAACGACTTTATATTCCATCTCCACTTCAAGTTTAAATATTGGTTACGGTGCAGGTATAGTTTTCCCCCAACTAAATAATACTAAGTTCTCATATAACAACATGAAGAATGTTAATGGATTTTAGGCCATCTGTATAGATAAGAGAAGTTGAGTCACCTTACGAAACGTCATGATCTGGAGTTTTTCAGTCGTGGATCAGAAAAGCATACATCACATGACTACTGTTCTCTAAGGAACTGCATCTCAAAATTATGAGGCTTTAAAACTCAGTAACATTATAAATGGTATTCTCAAATTTTCTTCTTGATGGAAACAAAATAATGAAAAGATTAGAATCGAGTAGTGACATTATTCCCCACTGGTGGGTTTTTT
>PVKP010019848.1:0-41698 GCA_004027715.1 Plecturocebus donacophilus | reverse complement strand
AGTTAGGCTGGGATGAGTTACATTGCTTGGTTCTTCTCTGGTTTGACCTGGTAAAGCCTCCAAACAGGCCTCTATGGAACATTATCTTCCAAGGTCTAGAGAATGGGCCAAACCCACCTGTGGAGGAGGAAAGATAATAGAGATTAACTCTGAATTCTTCAGGCTGGGTTCAGGGACAAACAGGGGTAGACCTCCAGCAACCTAAGCAGGGCCAGGAATAGGGAAAAGAGAGGGGCACCTAGGGTACAAAATTTAAGGAGGCATTCACTTTCATAGTCACACAAGTGCAAACCTTAAAAACAAGGCACCCCCAAATGATGCATTGCCAACCCCCGACCCTGAACTTTGATGACTCTATCACAAATGGGAAAGTGGAAAAAATAACAACAAGAAAAACAAAACAAAACAAACAAAAAAACCATGTTTCCCTGGCCCACCGTTGAGTTGAGGAGTGAAAGTTCAGGTTGAGAAACCTTCGGCAGGGTTGGATCCAGCTACCCAACATCCTTAACCATCTTTTTCTTTTCATTTCTCAGCTCTGTTTTCCTTGATATTCTGCTTGGGCACAGATTAGTTGAAGGGAGACAGAGAGTTTCTTGGGCCTGGGTAATAAACACCTAAAAACCAAGAGCTTCTCATTGTGAGGTAGGAGACAGTAGGGGCCTGAAGTCAGAGTCTGTCCCTCTGGAGCAAATAAAGTGATGGGCTTCACTCTCAGGTTCATGAAGCCTCTCCTGAGTGAGGGCAAGATGGTTGCTAGCAGCTCCAGGCTTACTTCTGGCCAGTTCCAGTGGAAAAAGAGAGCTCGTCCTTCCTAGGAGCTGCAGCAATAGCTTTCACTGGCCCAGCCCAAGTCTCATGCCCATGGCTGAACTGATCACTGTGGCTGGGGGCTAACCTGCCCTGAATGGCCAGCTCTACTCTTGGGCTGACTCCTGGGGACCCCAGACGTTCAACCCCACTTGGAACCACATAGATTTAATGAGAGATGGGGGTTCTCCAAAGGAGAATCTGGGTGCTCTTGGAGGAGGGATGGATATTGAACAGGCAAACTCAAGAGTGGTCAACTCAAGAGCTGGAGACACTTCAAAAACTCCAGCTGCCCCAGGCCTTCTCTGGAAGCCCACAGCACTGCTGCTCAAATCTGTGTTATTTGTGAGCATCCTCTGTAGGCTTTCCTAAGGTGTGAAATGTTTGAAACGCTTCTTGCTCATCTTTAGCCACCTAACCTTCTTCCCTAAGGCTCTGGCCAATGACTTGTGCATTACACTCACTCAGGAAGAATTTGCTGACGTTATGAAAGAATGAGTGAGGAACTGTGCTAGGGCTGAGCCCCCAACTTTTATTAACTGCGAGGTTAAAAGCTATCGAGGGTCGGGGCACCGCAAAGGGGCAGAAGGAGTGAGTCAATTAACACCTGCCTTTTTATTTCCAAATCGAATTGTTGCATGAGGTTTGGGGATGATGTAACCACTCGGCAGCGTTGGGGCAGGATTTATGAGCTAGGGTATGTGGAGCAATGGTCTGAGCAGGCAGCTGGTGAGAGGCACTTACCCTGACTGCCCTCACTTGGAATCCTCCCGAAAATAATAGCTGTATGGTATGAAGACATCTTGGCAGAAGGACTGCTGTGCCCAGGGTGGACCGGAGTTGAATCACTTTTTCCTGGGTTGGTATGGAAGGGTGTCCAGTTCAGGCTGGCTTCATGTTGGGAGGCGAGGGATGAAGGAGCAGGCAGGATAGCACATTAACACAGCCTTAGGGCCCGGGAACTGGGACATGAGCCATTGGAGCCATCCTAGGTTGGTCTGCAGTTGGGTAGAGAGTGGCATTAGCCAACACAGGGAGTCCAATTGTTAATGTCCATTCATTTTCTCCTACCTCAGAGGAGCAGGGTTAACCTCTGCTGGAAGTTTCTAGAAATGTGGCTGGCACAGTAAGAACTCACTCACCACTCCGTGGCCTGCTGTAGGGCTCAGGAGGGAGGGAGGGAGGGAGGCAGTCAGGCCTCCCCTCCTGCCTTTCCCACCAGTGCTTGGGTCCAAACGATGAATTTTCGACTGGGTCATTAAATGCTGATTAAAGTACTGGAGAAAAGAACGGAAGAAAAAACCAACATCAAGTGTTGTATGTACATACACACTCTCACCCCAGGCCCCCCCTTTCCCTTTCTCAAGCTGCATCGAAGTTCGTTCCAACCCTCCATTGGAAATGCTATAAAAGGCCAGGTTAATTAAGTCCTATATATTACCAGCGCAAACACTTCCAACTTTATTCCGGCGGCTCGGTGAGTGAGGAGGAGGCCGGGCAAGGTCCAGGCAGCTCAGGGTAATAAAACAAAAGACTCAATTACCTTGTACATTTGCAGTTTTTATAAAATCATTTAAAGTTCTGCCAATGAAAAGCACAGTGGAGAGGGACTGGAATTCTGACATCCAGCAGAAGCTTAGGAAACCAGGGCTCCCCAACAGTTGCCACAGATAACAAAGTCATCCTGGCCAATGTCCCTGTTCCCTGGGCAGGAAAGTTCTCTCCATAGAGTAGCCCAGGGCAAAATATAGAGGACGGAGAAAAGGAAAGGGACTCTCCAACTGTGCACTGAGCACCCTCTGGGTCTGGAGTGCTGTGCTAGTGCCTTATGTAACTCACTGGGTTAGGTATTATCCCCATTTCCAGATGAGGAGACTCAGGCTGTAAAATGAGTCTTTGGTGTCTAACCAAGAGAGACCCAACGCCCAGAACCTGTGTGCCTCGCCTGTTGTATTCCAATTCCCACCCATCCCTTTAAGCTGTTAGGCCTGCTAGCTGCATATCAGGACCCAATGTTAAGAGGACAGGCTCTGGACTATGGGCCTGGATTCGAATCCCAATTTTACCACATCCTATCTGTGTGCTCTTGGGCAAATTACTTAATGACTCTGAGCCTTAGAGAAATTACTTTCCTCATTTGTTCCATTTAATCTGCTAACAATTGTGGTGAAAGGTACTAATATCATTTTTATAATGTTGTATAAAATGCTTGGAGCCCAGAATATGATATATATATTGGTTATTATTGTGATTATTTATTTTCTTTCTTGCTTTTTGAGACAGGGTCTTGCTCTGTTGCCGAGGCTGGAATGCAGTGATGCCATCTTGGTTCACTGTAGCCCCAACCTCCCTGGCTCAAGCAATCCTCCCACCTCAACCTCCTGAGTAGCTGGGATGACATGCACCACCATGCCCAGCTAATTTTGTTATTTTGGGGTTTTTTGTAAATATAGAGCCTCACTATGTTTCCTAAGCTAATCTTGAACTCCTGGGCTCATCAGGCAATCCTCGAAGCTCTGTCTTCCAAAGTGTTGGGATTACAGGTGTGAGCTACAGTGCCTGGCCCTATTGTGATTATTATGCTAGCTATACCTCCACTTGTCTTGACCCACTCAGGACGCTTTCCAGTATAATAGCCAGTGAACTAGCTGTACAAGCCATGCTCCTGTGCTAAAGAAAGGGTTAGAGGAGCTCCCCAACTTCTTTCTCTATACCACAGTGACTTAATTCACACATGGAGTCTCCCATTTCTAAGTCCTACCGAAGGGCAGGAACCTCTTTCCAATTAAGGAACCCTGTTTTATCCCTTGGGAAAAAAACAAGAGCTATATATAAATTAAAAACAACTTGTTTTATTCTTCAATAAACAGAAACTGTTCAACATGCCTATAGCTTTGAGAAATAGAAGTATAAACCTTCCATTCAACAGCAGCCCCCAGAGGGAGAAGGTTTCCCAGAAGGCTGGAGAGAATTGAGCCCAAAGTTCTCTCATCTTGATCAAATCTGGCAGGGCCTCAATGGGGGAACCTGGGTGGGGCTGGGGATGAAAGGCAGTGCAGCTGTGAACCACCAGTGCATGAGGGGATAGCAGCTGGCACATGGTAGGCTCTGATCATTTGTGCTGACTGAATGAATGACGTTCTAGCACCCTGAGCGCCTCCCAGGCCTTCCTGCATGGAGAGCTTCCTCTGAGCTAGGAAGATGAGCCATGTGACATTTTCTTAAAAGGTTTACTTAATATCTCCAGTGCCACCTAGAATCTTGACACCCCTGCTAGAATCTTGACACCCCTGCTCTTGAAATTGGGCAGGACTTGCAAATGAAATGTAAAAATGTAATTCTGCACAACCGACAAAGCTAAATCCTAAGAATTAATGTGGCTTTCACCTGACACTCTCTCCTGGGAACCTGGCTGCCATACTGTGAGGAAGCCCAAGCTCTCTAGACAGGCCACACACAGATATTCTGGCCCAGAGTCCCAGCTAAGACCCAGCTGACAGCCAGCCCCACTCACCAGACACCTGAGTAAGCAAGCCTTCTGATGATGCCAGCCCACAAAAGTTGAGTCACCTTCAGACTTCGAAACTTCCAGCTGAGGCCCATATGCTGTGGAGCAGAGACAAAGCTTCCCTGCTGTACCCCATCTGAATTCCAGACCTACAGAATCTATAAACATAATAAATGGTTGTTTTACACCACTAAATTTGGAGTAATTTCTAACCTAGCAATATACAACCAGGATAGCCAACTGTACCTTTCCATGCCAGGTTCAGTTCTGGGGACAGCTGTGTAAGAAGGTCATTGACCAACTGAAGAAATTCCCAAGCATTGTTATGAGGGCAGAGGGGCCTGGAACTCTGACCTAGATGTTGATGGCTGGAGATGGGAGTGGAGAGTGGGGAGGACTCAGTCATGACACTCCTATCCCTGAGGGAGGAGTAGGCTTGTTCTGGGGCAGCAGGGAAGGATCATGGGAAGAGAACAGGCTTCAGACAGGGATCCTAGTGTCTCTCTTGCAGGACACTTGTGCAGATTAAATAAGTAGCATACTTGATGCAAAGACTGAATAAATAATATCATGAAAGGTCTTTTGATTACCATTTCAATCTGCAAATAAATGGGAGGTTTTTATGAAAAGAGTGCTGCAGGATATCTCCTCTGATTTGAGTGGAAGGAAGATTAAGACCTAACTCTCCTTGTCTCAAGGTTTTAATGTGTAGAAAATAGGCATAAGGAGGAGGATGCAGATTGAAGCTTTGGCTTTATGAATAGCAGCAGATGGCCGGGCGCCATGGCTGCCACCTGTAATTCCAGCACTTTGGGAGGCCAAGGCAGGCAGATCATTTGAGGTTAGTAGTTTGAGACCAGCCTGACCAACATGGTGAAACCCCATCTCTACTAAAAATACAAAAAAATTAGCCAAGCATAGTGGTACATGCCTACAGTCCCAGCCACTTGGGAGGCTGAAGTGGGAGAATTGCTTGAAGCTGGGAGGCAGAGGTTGCAGTAAGCTGAGATTGTGCCACTGCACTCCAACCTGGGCAAAAGAGTGAGACTCCATCTCAAAAAAAGAAAAGAAAAACAAAAAGAAAAAAAAATGAATAGCAGCAGATGCCCAATAACAAGAAAGGAAGGGCAGCTATTGGAGCCTGGCATTCTCTGTGCGGAGATCTTTCATTAAAGATTTAAGTTTTTTTTTTTTTTTTAGAGAAAGACGTGGTCTTGTTCTGTCTCCAAGGCTGGAGCACAGTGGCATGATCATAGCTTACTGCTGCCTCAACCTCCTGGGCTCAAGTGATCCTCCCACCTCAGTCTCCCTAGCTGGGACTACAGGCATGCGCCAAGATGCCTAGCCAATTTTTTTTTTTTATTTTGTAGAGACAAGGTCTCACTATACTATGCAGGCTAGTCCTGAACTCCTGGCCTCAAGCAATCCTCCTGCCTCAGCCTCCCAAAGTGCTAGCAATATAGGTATGAGCTACCAAGCTCAGCAGGATTCAAGTTCTTTCATCATTATAGGATTATACAGGCTTTTGTTTCTTAAGTTCTGGGGTACATATGCAGATCTTGCAGGACTGTTACATAGGTATACCCATGCCACGGTGGTCTGCTGTCTCCATCCCCTTGTCACCTACATTAGGTATTTCTCCTAATGTTATCCCTCCCCAATCTCCCCACCCCCTTCTATCCCTCTTCTAGCCCCCTACCCGCCAACAGACCCCAGCATGTGATGTTCCCCTCCCTTATACAGGCTTTCTATTCTTTTGTCAGTTTTGGTAATCTGCGTTTTTCTACAACTTTGCCCATTTTATCTAAATTTTCACATTTAATGGCATAATGTTGCCCAACTGCCTTTTTAATCAATCAAGAAGTTCCCTCTTTGATCCAACCTCCAAAATTATGTTGTGGGATAACCCCATGTTCTCTTGTCTAATGGTCATGGAGGTAGTGGTTTTGGCATCCCCACTTGAAGCCACCCTCCGCATTCTCCTGGGCTTCCCAGGGCAGAGTGGAGAATGCATTCTGAGTATCAGCAAGTTAGAACTGCTGCTCACCCAGAAAGTTCAAGGAAAAGCCAGATCCCTTCCCAGCACAGTGTCCTGAAGACAGCTCAAATGTGCCCCTGATGATTAGAGTTTGGGGCTGACCAAGCCATCTTTCCTACTCCACTTTCAGTGAGTAGCTCATTTCCTCCTTGCCAATTTCCAAGCCAAGCAGATTCTGAGCTCACTTTGGCAGGAGTCGTCATGCGTATTCCACTCTCATGTCTACTGCTTATTTATCCCCCGCTGAGACAAGCAGCACTAGCAGGCTGGGATCTCCGGGTGAGAGGGGAGCTTATGGGGCAGCAAGGGGTTTCTGTTTATCCCAGAGTGATCTGTCATTCGCTTATGCTGAAGAGGATGGCCGGGTGTCGCCTTAGCAATGGTTCAGTGAGCCGCCCATTTGAGAAGTACCCTGCTGTTTGCCTTTCCCAGGGGAGTCCCTTCCTTCTTGATAGTTTCAGAAAAACTGCAAAGGACAAGACTGGTGGGTGGTTCTACCAAACCCTGGCTTTTTGTGGAGTCTCTGGCTTACACTCTTCATCCTCCACCTGCCTCCCCAGTTGGGTTTTCCCTGGCACACCCCTGAGCTCTGCCTCCCTCTGAGAGTGGCTGCCCTGAGGTCCCTGCCCTCCATCTGGCCTCTCAGCTGAGGAGAGCAGAGGACACAAGCCGCTGCTGTGCTGTCTGCCAGGGTCAAAGGTCTCTGCAGTCAGCCAGGAATTGGCCATTCAGCCAGCACTGAAACCTCATGCTCTGGGGAATGGGTGAGAGCCAGGTGGGCACTGAAGAGTTAAAAGAATGTGGTGGAAGATGGGAGAATGGAGGCACTAGCCCTGTGCATGGATAATTAGAACTGAACATCAGTAAACAATGCCTTTTCCCCTCATTAAGAACAAATCTGTATGTATAATGTGCCTATTTTCTCTTTCATTAACTTATAAATGGCCACTACTTTAAAGCCATTTAACCAGCAGTTTTGACTTGCCAGTCCGCTCAGGGTCTGACATGTTTTCTCCCCTCCTACGGGGACAGAGGTGCCCTCCTCGGCACACAGCTCCCATGGGGAAAGGTTGCGTGGGTGCTCCTCTAAAACACCACCTACAGACCAGTAGCAGTTTCCAGAAGGGAGTGCAGACAGGTGTGGCATGGGGAGGCGGAGGCCTGGCTCCCATGTGGTCCTTCTGCCCTAGGCCCAGGCAGCCCCTCCCAGTCCATCCTGTCCTCTCAGCTGTCCTTGATGACTCATTCACTCTCATGCTCTGAATTGCTTTGTCTGTGCCTTTGAGTTATTTAAGGACCCTGACTCTTCTTTAAATAAGGAGCCCCTGAGAATGTGCCCAATCTGCAAGCATTTTTCAAGATGGCCAGCAACACGCTGGGACCAGCGATCCCCAAAGTAAGATAATATACCTGCATTCAGGAAGGTCAGTCCTGGCAAGACCGGCATGCGTTCATACGTAAGGAAATGGTGCTTGAAGAGAGGTTCATGCCAAGTGGAAGTCTTCACCGAATCTTGGACAGCTTTCCAGATGAGAGTGTGTTTCCTCTATCAGCCTGGAAACTTCCTGGAAATTGATGTCAGATCAAGTCTCCTTCATCAGGGGAGGTGCTTCAGAGGATATTGACTAGGCCCTTCCCATCAGTCTCAGAGATCTTCTGGGGAAAAAGACCAGGTGTCTTCCTAACAGGCTAGAGACCCTAGGGTTAGGAACTATTGCTCCTATCAGATTGAAAATCCCATGAAGCAGATATCTATCCTAGGGCAGGGCCTTGCCTCCCTGTCCTTTGCTGGGTAGCCCCCCCAGGACCCTGCATAAAGAAAAGCCTGGCCCCTACAGCAACCTCTTTGCATCTCTACCTCCTTTTGGGGGCTTCAAATGTGCCCCAAACTTGTGCCAGGGCCTGGGAAGAGTAAGGTTAGTGCCAAATGGGGAGAAAGATAATCCTGCTCTCTCGAGCACCCATAGGCATTTCAGCATTGCAGTGGCACTAATCCACACAGAGCAATGGCAAGAGAGGGGAGGGGACTAGAGTGAACACATAGGGAGTGCTCACCTTGTGGCAGCAAGGGGCATGTACATGACCTGTTCTATTATCCCACATATGAACTCATAATCCCAGGAAGTAGATAATATTTCCCCATTTTGCAAATGGGAAAGAACTGGAGGCCCAGAGAGGTAAAGCAATTTTCTCAAAGTCACACAGCCATTTGGTGGTAGAAATGGGAATCAAAGAGTCTATCCTGTTCTAAAGTCCAGGCTCTTTCCAACATACCCAAATGCCACCTCAGGTAAGTAAAAAAAAAGCCTCATAAGTAGAGGGAGGGGAAGATGAGGAATACGGAGTGAGAATGGAGGAGTCGACTCTCCTGGGAGTTTCCACTGAACCTCAAATGCAGGAAAGATTTGTAGAGGCCAAAGACCTTCTGAGGATCTTGTGATGGTGAAGCTGGGAAGAGCCCCACTTCTGAACCCCATCTGTATCTTCCCTGGATATGAAAAGTGGAGAGACCTCAGGCCTAGTGAGGGACCATGCACATAAATTCAGTTGTGCCTCAAAAATGCTGCCTACTGGCAGGGCACAGTGACTCACACCTGTAATCCCAGCACTTTGGGAGGCCAAGATGGGCAGATCACTGAAGGTAGGGAGTTTGAGACCAGCCTGGCCAACATGGTGAAACCCCATCTCTACTAAAAATACAAAAATTAGCTGAGTGTGGTGGTACATGCCTGTAATCCCAGCTACTCAAGAGGCTGAGGCACAAGAATTGCTTGACCCTGGGAGGCAGAGGTTGGAGTGAACTAAGATCACACCATTGCACTTCACCCATGGCGGCAGAGTGAGACTCCATCTCAAAAAAGAAAAAAAAAATGCCACCTCCTGATAATATTTTAATGTTAGGCTGACTTCTGATGGATACTAGGTTGTTCCATTGTTGAGACAAGAGCCCCATCATCATGATCATTAGCACTGTTAATAATTCCAAAGAATTGGAAACAATTTGAATATCCATCCACGAGAGGATGTAGATGATTCACATGTAGAATATGTAGAATGCTATACAGCATGCATTTCTTAAATAAATGAAGTAGCTCCCACTGGGTATGGTGGCTCATGCCTGTAATCCCAGCACTTTGGAAGTCCAACGTGGGCAGATCACAAGGTCAAGAGATTGAGATCGTCTTGGTCAACATGGTAAAACCCTGTGTCTACTAAAAATACAAAAATTAACTGGGCGTGGTGTTGTGCACCTGTAGTCCAGCTACTTGGGAGACTAAAACAGGAGGATCGCTTGAACCCACGAGCTCCAGATTACAGTGAGCTATGCTCATACCACCACACTCCAGCCTGCAACAGAGTGACTACGTGTCTCAAAAAAAAAAAAAAAAGAAAAACAGAAATGGCCAAAGTGCTTTCAATGACTACATATTGTACTTAAAAGGTCTGAAAAATACACATCAAGCTGACAATAGTGGTTACCTCTGATTGGGGGCATCGAAGGGGACTGCAGTTTTCGCAGCTGCCCACCTGTCCAAGTTTGCGCAGGATGGCTTCTGTCTTCTCTGTTGGGGGTGTAACTAACAACAACACTGCCTTTCACTCCCCAAAGCATTTGGTTTTGGTGATAAATTATGTAATAACCCTACTTATCTGCAATGTTTAATTTTTTACACTAAGAATGTATTAATTTATCACTTGTGTCATTTCTAGTAATGCATAAGGTAGAAGGTAAAGTCCTCCTCCAGCCCTCCAGGCTCCCAGCCCCATTCCTCAGAGGTGAATATTGGTAACAGTTTTCTAATGTCCTTCCTGAAACTGTAAATCTATATTTAACCACATAAGCTTCAAAGGGAGAAAGAGACATATGTGATTATTCAGTATGCGCTGTTCTAAAACTTGTTCTTTTCACTTAATTTTGTCTGTATCAGGATCATCAGGAAAACCTAATTCACTGGATCCTCTGGGCCCACCAACAGAGGTGCAGATTCAGTGGGTTGGCAGCGGGGCCCATAGATGTGTTTTTGACAGGCTTTCTAGGTGACTCTGGTGACAATGGTCCATGGACTCCATGCTAACTTTTGTCCACAGCACAAACATTCATTTGTTTGTTCAGTAAACAATCTGGACCCTGGCTCTGGGTTTGGCCCAGGCTAAGCTTGGCACTCAGCAGAGAGCACAGTGGAGGCTCTACCTCCAGGCACAGCCTTGGGTCTCCTTCCAGTGGGACCAGCCATCACTAGCAGCAGTGATCGCCACTATAGCAGTCAGCTGCAGTGGTTACGGGCATGGGCACTGGAGTCAGACAGACCTAATCCTGGCCTGTTCTTTTTCTATGTGACCTTGGGGAAAGTACTTAGCCACTCTCTGCCTCAGTGACCTCATCTGTAAAATAGACACAATAATCCCCACATCACATGATGGACACTCAATAAATTGCAGCCACTATTATTAATAATAAACTAATTATAAGTAATAAATATGGCTAACATTAAAACTCATGTGACATTCTTGCCAAAAATGTTTAAACTGAGTTCAATCGTGACAAAACAGACAAATCCAAACTCAAAGGTATTTCCCAAAACTGGCCTATATGCTTCAAAAATGTCAAGGTCATAAATTTTTAATTTTTTTTTTTTTTTTTTGTAGTCTTACTCTGTCTCCCAGGCTGGAATGCAGTGGTGCAATCTGGGCTCACTGCAACCTCCACCTCCCAGGTTCAAGCGATTCTCCTGCCTCTCAGCCTCCCAAGTAGCTGGGACTACAGGCACCCACCATCACGCTCAGCAAATTTTTGTGGTTCTAGTAGAGATGGGATTTCACCATATTGGACAGGCTGGTATCGAACTCCTGAGCTTGTAATCTACCCACCTCAGCCTCCCAAAGTGCTGGGATTATAGGCGTGAGCCACCGCGTGGGGGCCCCCCAATTTTTTTTAATGTAGAACTATTCTACATTTAAAAAGACTAAAGAGACATCCAACTAAATGTAAAGTGTGTCCCAAGATTGGATTATCAATTATAAAATTACATATATCTGTAAAGAATATTATTGGGATAACTGGGGAGTATGAATATCAACTTATATTACATGGTAGCAACGTTAAATTTCTTGAGTGTGGTATTTGCACTGTGCAAATGCTCTTGTTTTTAGGAGATACATGCTGAAATATTCAGAAATAAAGTGTCATAATGTCTACAAGTAACTCTCAAGTGATTCAAAAAATTATGTGTGTAGTGGTGGGAGAGAAAAAAGAGAAACAGAAAGAGACAGAGAGAATATGTAGCAAAATGTTAACAATTGGTATATGAGTTGAATATATAGGTGTTCCTGGTCTAGTCTTCCCATTTATTTTATAGATTTGAAATTGTAAAAATTAAAAAATCATGAAAAGTGAAATATAATGGTTTTAAAAAATAATAGGGGCCAGGTGCAGTGGCTCATGCCTATAATCCCAACACTTTGGGAGACAGAGGTTGGCAGATCATTTGAGGTCAGGAGTTCAAGACCAGCGTGGCCAACATGGTGAAACTTCATCTCTCCTCAAAATTCAAAAATTAGTCCGGGCACGGTGGCCCATGCCTATAATCCCAGCATTTTGGGAGGCCAAGGTGTGTGGATCACTTGAGGTCAGGAGTTCAAGACCAGCCTGGTCTATAAGGTGAAACTCCACCTCTACTAAAAATGCAAAAATTAGTCAGGCATGGTGGCACGTGCCTGTAGTCTCAGCTACTGAGGAGGCTAAAGCGGGAGAATCACTTGAACCCGGGAGGTGGAGGTTGCAGTGAGCCAAGATTGTGCCACTGCACTCCAGCTTGAGCAACAGAGCAAGAATTAAAAAAAAAAAAAAAAAAAAGCCAGGTGTGGTGGTGGGTACCTGAAATCTCAGCTACTCAGAGGCTGAGACAAGAGAATTGCTTGAACCCAGGAGGCAGAGGTTGCAGTGAGCCGAGATCATGCCACTGCACTCCAACCTGGGGGACAGAGCAAGACTCCCTCTCAAAAAAAAAATAATAATAATAGGTAGGGTAGTGGTAAATTTGGGAAGAAGGGTGTAACTGGGCGGGGAGCTCACTGGAGAAGGATGTCCTATTTCTAGACCTCAGTATTTGGGAGGATTTTTGAGATGGCAATCTATTATTTCTCCTCTTTTGTGTGTGCATGCTATGTGGTCAATAAAAAGTTGATTTAGAACAATCATCATAATAAACCATTCTTCGCAATATCCCATCCTCTGATCTGTCTGGAATGTGAGACAGGCTAGGGGGCAGGGAGAGAGAAGGCTGGGGCTGGGACCCCCCATTGTGACTGCGGTGCCATCTCAGGGAAAGGCAATGAGGCCTGAGTTGAGGACAGCCTGCCCCCAGGCTGACCCCTTGGGGAGGACGCAGGCTGCTTCCAGGAGGTTTCCTGTCCCAACCCTCAGAGCCCTGCCTGACTTCTGCTGCCAGCCCCTCCGGCGGGAGTTTGGCCTTGACTCCACACTTCTCCGGCTTCTGCATTCTCCTCTCTTGTCAGCCCTGTGGGCCCAGATGGACGTGGGATTAATGAGGCATGTCTTCTGGTGTGAGAACTAAGTTGAGGGGTCACATTTTCCTCTCCTTGCATTGTTTCCCCATGTACTTGATCTGACCTGCTTCACTAGCTGGAGACATGAACATGATCACATCCTTTAATATTTTGCAGATTAATTGCCAGAGTCCTCACTTGCCTCAATTAATAGGCATGATAGCAATTGCTAACATTTACATGGCGCTTACTATATGCCAGACCCTGCTCTAAGTATTTTATATGTATATAACTCATTTAATACTCATAACAACTCTCCGAGGCAGATAATATTTTTAAAATCTGTTTTAGAGATAGGGGAACAGAGGCATAAGAGAAGTAAATAGTTTGCCCAGACAGGACTGGCTACGTAATTTACAGGGCTCAGTGCAAAATGAAAATAGGGGGCCTGGCCAGGCACTGCGGCTCATGCTTGTAATCCCAACACTTTGGGAGGATGAAGTGGGAGGATCGCTTGAGTCCAGGAGTTTGAGACCAGCCTGGGCAACATAGGGAGGCTCTGTCGCTACAAAAAAAAAAAAAGTTCTTTTTAACTAGCTAAGTGTGGTGGTGCATGCCTGTAGTCTCAGCTACTCAAAGAGGCTGAGGTTGCTGGGTGTGGTGGCTCATACCTATAATCCCAGCATTTTGGGAGGCTGAGGTGAGCAGATCACTTGAGCTCAGGAGTTTGAGACCAGCCTGGGCAACATGTCAAAACCCCATCTCTACAAACAAAAAAATACAAAAAATTAGTTGGGCATGGTGGCACATGCCTGTGATCTCAGCTACTTGGGGACTGAGGCAGGAGAATTGCTTGACCCCAGGAGGTTGAGGCTGCAGTGAGCGAAGATTGCAGCTCTGCACTCCAGCCTGGGTGACAGAGCAAGACCCTGTCAAAGAAAGAGAGAAGAGAGAGAGAGAGAGAATGAGAGAAAAAGAGAACGAGAGAGAAAGAGAGGAAGGAAAGAAGGGAGGCAGAGAGGGAGGGAGGGAAGGAAGGAGAAAATAGGGAGCCCTTCTTCAAAAATTACTAAGATTTTCAAGACACCAAACTTCAAGCCAAGCATAGGGATCTATTTAAGGTCAGGGCCCCGTGAGACTGCACAGGTCTGCACATTTACAAAGCCAGACCTGTATACAAGGTAAACTAGTAAGTAGCAGAGCAGGAATGTGAACCGAAGCCATCTGGCTCCAGAGCCCATTCTTCTAACCACTGGGCTATATTACCTCTACCTCTCAGGATCTCCCTTCCCTCACTTCGTCCAAACTGTCCAAGAACCAGAGAGCTTACTCTTTTCATCAGGATCTGCCATTTCTAAAAGCCAGGTGCAGTCAGAACTGAACAGTCTTATCAGTCGGCTGCCACAAGAGGTCACTGTTGAACACTGATCCTGCACAGTTTGACCCCCCCAACCTCCATATCTACCAGAAAGTGACGTTCCTGTGCTCCGGATGCCTGGACTCTCACAGCATAGAGGAGCCCCACCATGTGTTCCAGTCTGTGATTCCTTTATTTCACACTCCTACATGCAGGCATAGTTCCCGCTGCACGGAATGCCTGGGTCCAGGAGCATCTCTACGCTGTTGCATGCTGGGCTGGCGCCAGCCCCCAACCCCCACAACAACCATCTAAGCCTGATATCAGCTCACCTATTCCCATTCCCCATTTCCTGATGGTGAGCTCCCCTCTGAGGACCTTTCTACCCTTTCATGCCAAAGGGTCTCAGAGAGACTGACTCAGTTCATCAGAAAGGCTCCAGTAAGTTTATAGCCCAACAGAGAAAGTTCAGTCAGGGTCTTGCCAGGCCCCTATGAAACATCCCAACCTCTGTAACCAGCTCTGCACACCCAAACCTGCTTAGCATCACAGCATTCCTTGTCACAGCCCTTTCCCAGAGCAATGCATTTGTCTACTTATCTCAAAGTCGTATAACTAAGAGTGGAAACATTGTTTATTTGCCAGAAAATTCTAGTTTTGCCTTACTAGGTACTCCATTGCTCAGCGTTTAACATCACTGATATATCAATGTCACACCAGATACTTTCTTAACAACATGGGTAGCTGAAAGGGGTTGGATGAGACTTTAAAGAAGTGCAGAGGCTACATGATTGGAGGGGCAGAGCTGCTGAAAATGGGTTACGTCACCACTATAGCCTCTCCCATGCCCCATGGCTGGCGAAGCTTGGGGATGTCAGAAGTATTCTGGGGACCTTGGGCATCTCTGCAATGGGCTGACACCAACCAGAATTCCCTCTATATTAAAAATGTCTTTGGCTACAGGTAACAGAATACCCAGCCAACAGTGGCCTAAACAAATAGAGATTTATTCTTTTCACATAACAGAAGTCTAGAGGTAGAATGGTTACTGACATTGGTTTATCAGCTGGTCAGGGCTGGTGTCACTACAGTTCTCTTGGTCTTTCCTTCATAGAGGCTGCAGGAGCTCCAGCCTTCAAGTCTTCATTCAAGGCAGCAAGGAGAAAGGGCAAGAAGGAGCAGGACAAGCAACATCCAATGTCTTCTGTGAGGAAAGGAAAAGACTTCCTAGAGCCTGGCTGAGGTTTCATCTTACACCTTATTGGTCTGAGCTGTGCCATCTGGCCTTCTTTAGCTGCAAGGGAGTCTGGAAAAGTGAATTTCTTGTCTGGGGCTAGGCACATTTTCACCACGAACGGAAGTGGAATGTTGAAGCAAAGAGGAAGAGGAAGATGCCATACCTTTCCTCTGACAGTCATCTCAGCTGCCACAGGGCCCCTGGCCCCTTCCCAGGGACCCTCACAGGGAAGCCACCCCAGGGACTCTCACACAGGAGCCCCTGTGGCCCTCTCAGTGCCACAAACAAGAATGGCCCACCCAAGGAGCCTGATTTCCCCTAATCCCCAAGGCACTGCTGCTGGCTTTCTCCTTTGGTGATTAATGGCACTCTGCCAAGCTGGAAGGCAGCTAATTAGCTATAGACTGATTAAGGACAAGGCAGGCAAAGTCCCAGACATGATAAATGCGAACTTTCCATCTTCCTTTCCCCTCCACCCCCAGTCCTGCCACCACCAGCTGAAGTCAAGCCTGAGGTCCCCCTCACAGTCTGCCTGCATGGGGGGCCCAGCAGATGTCACCCCAAGCACAGTTCACAAGGCCTAGCACCCACCAGGGCATTGTGTAACAGGAGTGGGCATGCTAGGTTTTCCTTCAGGGTTCAACTTCTCCTGCAGTCTTTTGCCAACCTCTGTGCTCTGGAGCAGGCCTGGGACCAGGCATGGGATTTCTCAAACAAACCAAGCCCCTGCCCTTAAGAATCAAATCCAAGGAGGGCTGAGCACAGCAGGACCTGGAGTCTCTGGGCAGGGCTCCATGGAGGGGATTTGGGTGGATTTTGTGCATCAAGAGGGGCACTGCAGGGACGGGAGGCCCCCTGCACAGCTGTGGAGGAGAAATGAACAGGCCACAGTCCTGGGGCAGTGGGGAGTAGAGACAGGCCCAGAGTAGCTGAGGGTGAGCTCAGAGTAGATAAGGACAGATGAGAAACATGGGCTTAGGTGTGGTGTACCCCAGCTGTTTCTACCCTCAGTTCCTCCACGACATGCATCATACATGTACAAAATCCCCCCTGGGCAACCCTGGGTTAGGCCCCCTCCACCTCCAGCTGTGATGCCTTGCCTATATCTCCCAGCCCAGCAAGCACATCCAGGTGCAGGCAATTCCATCCCACAGCAGCCTGGGCTGAGGACTGGTGGAAATGAGCTCTCCGACACATGAATCTTGTACAAGATAAGGCTGTGATATGGTCAAAGGATACATTTCAGCAACAGATAACAGAAATTCAGTGACCATGCCTTCTCAGTTCTGTTTCCTCCCAGGAGACACACATAGGAGGTGGCAGAGCCAAACGCCTGCCCAGGGGAGGCTTGGGAAGCACCCCTCTCCCCTCATTTTTCCTGGTTCACTCTTACCCAGTCCTTGGGTCTCAGCTCAAACGTCGCTTCTTTGGAGAAGCCTCCCCTGACCCCTCAGATAAGATCAGATTCTGTTTCCCTTTGTCAAGTATATCAAGTTTACATTAATGTATTTAAGTGACCATTTGTCTTTAGTCTTATACATTCAATCAGCAAATATTAATGGAGCCACGAACTGGGCTAAGGTCTGGGGATACCACGAGACATGAGCCTGCCCTCCTGGAGCTTATGGTCTAGGCAGAAGACCCAGTAAGAGTTCATTCTAACACCAAAAGCAACACTTCCCCCAGCGCCAGCAGAACACTGGAACAACTCATGCATCAAAGCTATGCCAGCAGCAAACCACATCCACAGGCCACCCCTGGGAGGCACTGCTTTGGGAACTATCCCCAGTGTGCACTTTACTTGTTACTTGTAATGAAATCCCCTGTTAAATCCTCCTTGGTTGTGGTCAGCGGGCTGTCACCTGCCAAGTGATGGAACCCATCACTGTCTGGGTAACAATTTGAAATCACAATCCCCACCACTTGTCTCAATCCAAGACATTCTGAAAGGATTATCCCAGCTTCAGAGCTTTCCATGGAGTTGTTCAACTTCTCCTTCTGCACAGTCCTCGCTGTCAGACTGGGGTGGTAGTTCCTTTATGGGAACTACCTGAAAGCGTTTCTTGGGGAACCTGACCAAAAAAACCAAGTGAGAGCTGAAATCCACCCTGGTGTGTGACTCCCTGTGTCTGGAGGAAGAGACTGCTTCTTCTAATCTGCATACTAATGCCCTCTGATGACTTGGTGGTAGCCCGGCCCACCCCACCCACCCAGCCTGGCATATGGACCAGGGATACAAGCCAGTGCCAGAAAGGCCTTGGCACAGGAGAGGGGAAGGAATAGATCTTTGCAGCCAAGTGATTTAGAAGACTCCAGAGGAGAGTATATCTGCAGTAAGAAGCCCACCAGCCCCTGGAGTTTGATTCTAGCTGATTAAGAGGTACCCAGGGCCTGTATTTCAGCAAGACAACCAAGAAATAAGCCAAGGGAAATTGTTAATCTGTGTGCCTGGGATTCCCAACAATGGAGTTCCAGACCAGCCCCAAACATCCTAATTCAGACCCAGTGTGTGGGAACTTGCCTGGGTGGGAGCAGGAGGAGGGAGTAAGGGAAGTGGGAAGGAATTAGGCTTGCATAAACTTAGTAATTGAAATCATTAATAGTAGTAAAATAAGTTGTCTATCCCACATGTAATTTGTAGTAATGTTTCGTTACTGAGATTAATTTCTAGTAATGAAATACTAATTAAACCATTTATTGAGTAATATATTTGCTTGGTGGTGTTTTATGGGTGTTCGCTTATAAATATTTTAATTACTTTTGCTAAGTAATTAGAATTTACTAAATATTTCCAAACTATTTATTAATTTCTAGCAATTCTCAGGCAACCCACGAGTAATTGTTTTACTTTATATCAGTAATTAAAGTCTTTTTTAAAAAACTTTGAGTGAAAAGAAGGACAGAAATGAAGACTTGTCTGTTCTATTCACATGAGGCTGGTGTGTTACAGCAAAAAAAATAAAATAAAATAAAAGTTACTCATGATCTGGCATTACTCAAACACTATTAACATTTTTATTTATATTTTTACAGGCTTTTCTTATGGGTGCATGTACTATTTTTTCAAGGTTAAGATCATATCAACTACATGTATTCAGGATACCAAACTTTGCCAATTTTTATATCATAGCTTCTATTCTATTAAAATACCAAACTGTTCTAGAGGAGCAGTCTCTTTAGAACTTTAAGAGAGTTTCTGAAAGCAATACTTACTTTTTCTACCTCTAAGCACTACTACGTATCAGACACTATGCAAAGTAATGTATTCACTCTACCTGTAACCTTCACAACATAGCACTATAATCTGGAGCAGTAACCTGTGTAAAACTGGGTGTCCACATGGTGCAGTCTCAGCAAAAAGTCACCTTTAATGAAATAATGTTCTGGAAGAAAAAAAATTACTAAAATAGAGGAATTATCTATTTTTATTTATAAAAATAGAATCATAATGAATATACTGTTCTGGAATCTGCTCTTCTCACGTAAAATATTACAACCATCTTTCCCTATCAATAAATATGAGACCGGGTGTGGCAGCTCATGCCTGTAATCCCAGCACTTTGGGAGTCTGAGGCAGGTGGATCACCTGAGATCAGGGGTTCGAGACCAGCCTGACCAACGTGGAGAAACCCCATCTCCACTAAAAATACAAAAAAATTAGCTGGGCGTGGTGGCACATGCCTGTAATCCCAGCTATGCAGGAGGCTGAGGCAGGGGAATCGCTTAAACCCGGGAGGTGGAGGTTGCAGTGAGCTGAAATCATGCCATTGCACTCCAGCCTGGGCAACAAGAGCAAAACTCTGTTTCAATATATATATGAGACAGCAGCAGTGTCCTTTTCAATAGATGTGTAGTATTCTATGAAGTTACCTTCATTTATTATCCAATCTCTGATTGCTAGATATTTTGGTTGTTTTCAGTTGTTCACGATTATGAACAAAACTATCATGGTTTTCATCATATGCTGATCTTTGTGCACTTGTCCAACTATTTCTTAGAACACATTCATAGAAGTGGAATTGCTGGGATAAAGTGTATGAATATTTTTAAGACTTTTGATACTGCCTTAATGCCTCAAGAAAGATCAGACAAATTTATACTCCCGCCAGTAGCGTTAAAAGTCTTGTTTCACTGCACTGTGTATGACTATTATTATTACTGTTGTTACGTTGAGACAGGGTCTCGCTCTATTGCCCAGGCTGGAATGCAGTGGTGTAATCACAGCTCACTGCAGCCTCGACCCTCCCACCCCCATTCAAGCAATCCTCCCACCTCAGTGTCCTGAGTAGCTGCGACTACATATGCACAACACCATACACAGCTAATGTTTGTATTTGTTTTAGAGATGGGGTTTTGCCATGTGGCTTAGGCTGGTCTCAAACTCCTGAGCTCAAGCAATCCATCCGCCTTGACTCCCAAAGTGCTGGGATTATAGGCATGAGCCACTGCTCCCAGTTGATTATTATTATTTTAAATCTATGTCACTTGTTTTCACTCCCTAATCTAAGCAGAGAGGGGGCCTGAAAAAACATTCTGAACCAAAAAGTCTCACAATCTATTTCCCATGATGAGTCAATGGTTGGCTGGCAGAAGACCTATAGGCTATGTCTTCATAACTTAAATAGCATCAAAATATCAAGATGTATAAAACTCGTTTCTACCATACCATTCGCCATTGCCCCACAATCTCCTTTCCCTAGGAACTCTGCCTCTCTGAGGGCATCGCCAAGACACAGGTGGCTTGGCTCCTCACTGGCAGATACCCACCCTGTGTGTTGGCAGAATAGGCACCTATCACCGGGCTCTCTCATTAGCTCTTGACAAAATAGCTCCCCCACCAGCATGGCACAGCACCTTGAACATCTACCATTGGTGGCATACACTAAGCAGTTTTCTAAACATTCAGAGGTTGGCCCAGGTGACATTTTATGAGCTAATAAGTGTTTTGGAGGCTCTCCCATCTTCTTTCTGAAGCTCCCCTCTCACCTACTGCCAAGTGAACCGGTGCCTCTGACCAACTGAATGCCAGACTCTAGCCCCCTTTTCCCTCCTCTGAAGACACCTTTTTTTTTTTTTTTTTATAAAAGAGAGAAACACCTTCCTTCTCCAAACAAAGCATGAAGATTTTTTAGACAGGAGATATTTCAACAACTCCTCTAGTTGTTGAAAGAGAGAGGAGGCAAAGAGCAAGAGTGACTTGGGAGGAGGCTTAGGATAGAGACAGAACAGGAACAGATGCAGCTGCCTCGTTCCCTGCAAGATTCTCAAAGCAGGGCACACTGCTGGTGCCCAATCTGAGTTTGTTCCTTCTCCAAAAAGTGGATAATTCCCACAGGCATGCCCCTATGGCAACATCTTCCATTATTTCCTTTACTTTTTAATTGTTTTTAGGAGTCTTGCTCTGTCGCCAAGGCTGGAGTGCAATGGCAGGATCTTGGCTCACCACAACCTCCACCTCCTGGGTAAAAGCGATTCTCCTGCCTCAGCCTCCCGAGTAGCTGGGATTACAGGCATGCGCCACCACACCCAGCTAATTGTTGTATTTTTAGTAGAGACGGGGTTTCTCCATGTTGGTCAGGCTGGTCTCAAACTCCCAACCTCAGCCTCAGCTTCCCAAAGTGCTAAGATTACAGGCATGAGCCATCAAGCCTGGCCATATTTTCTTTACTTTCTGCATCCATTTCCTCTCTTTCCAGTAAGTGCCATATCTCAGGCACCTTCCCAGGCTCTCAAAAGGCCCAGGAGATGGGAGGAGAGGGATGAGGGCCCCGAGACCTGCTGCCACTCCCCAGAGATGTCAGGGAAACAAGGCCCAGCTCCCCTTAGCAGAAATCCCCCTTCCCCTTGGATCAGAAAAGCATTAATTTTATAATTGCTAACATGTATTAGAGCCTTACAATGTCACAAGCCCTCTGTTAAGCACTTTACACACATGATATCACTTAAATAATATATTTCTCCTTACCTATCTGATGAGAAAGTGAGACTTGTAGAGTTTAAGTGAGAGATGTCAGGATCAGAATCCAGGTAACTCTTTTCCCAGAGCCAAAGCCTTCAGTGCCATCTTCTGTTGTCTTCTAGAGTAAGTGATCCGTAAATGCAAGTTGAAAAAAGGAAAAAAGAAAGAGGGCAGAAGGAAACTTTATGTCATTGTAATGTAGAGAAAATAGCGTCATTTGCCATAAATAGAAGGTAACATTAACATAAAGACATTATGATTACAATTTAAAATGTTGGTCTACATGTCACCTAAAGTCACTGTTTCTATTCTTAAGAAACACTGGAACATTTGATCTGTGAGGTCCATTTCTAGCACAGAACTCTATAATTTCCAAGGATTAAGTAAGCTATTTTCTTTAAGAAAAACATCCATGGACCTTGGATGCATGGGTAATAAAATCGTAAGGGCAGATGCTGAGCCTTATTTATCTCTATATTCTCCATAAGCATTTAGTACAACATCTGGCCCAGGGTGGATGTGTAGAAGATTAATTATAAATTCCCTTCCCCTCTCTAAGTATTGGTGTTCCAATCCAGAGAATAAAAGGGCAAGACTAGGTGATCCTGAAGGGTGCTTTTTGCTCTGCAAGGCACTGGTCCACTGAACCTAAGTGGTCCTTTCCTTACTGGTTCTCTGGCTTTCTGCTTCATCAGTCCTGTGGTTGGCAAAATTCTAAAGATGGTTCCCCAAGACTCCCATACCCTGGTTATTCAACCAAACACTAATCTAGGTACTGCTGTGGAGAATTTTTTTAAAGACAGGGTCTCACTCTGTTGCCCAGGCTGGAGTGCAGTAGCACAATTTCAGCTTACTGCAACCTTGGCCTCCTGGCTCAAGCCATTCTCCTGCCTTAAGCCAGCCTCCTGAGTAGCTGGGACTACAGGCACATATCACCATGCCCGACTAACTTTTGTATTTTTGTAGAGATGGGGTTTCGCCACGTTGCCCAGGCTGATCTCAAACTCCTGGGCTCAAGCAATCCACCCACCTTGGCCTCCCAAAGTGCTGGGATTACAGGTGTGAGCCACCACACCCAGCCAGAATTTTTCAGGTATAATTAAAGACTCAAGTCAGTAGACTTTAAGATAGAGAGATCAGCTGGTTGGGCTTAACCCAATAAGGCAAGTTAAAAGCAGAGAATTTTCTCCAACTGGTAGCAGAAAAAGAAGAAGGCTTCGATGCATGGGAATTCTCTGTTGCTGAGATTAAGGGGGCCACATGGAAGGATCTGAGAGTGGCCTCAATAGGCTGAAAGTGACCTCCTAGCCAGCAATAAGATGGGGACCTCAGTCCCACAGTTACCAGGAACCGAATCTGCCAACAACCTGAATAAGGTTGGAAGTGGATTCTTCCCCAGAGACTCCAAGAGGATCCCAGCCTGGCCAACATCTTGATTTTGGCCTTGTGAGATCCAGAGCAGAGAACTCAGACAAGCCACCTGGACTTCTGACCCACAGAGCTGTGAGATAATAAACCAGTGTTATTTTCAGCACTGTGGTTGTGGCCATCTGTTATGCAGCAGTAGAAAGTGAGTGCAATTCCCTATCCTATTCCTACCAACCCATGCTCCTCAGAGCTCCCTAACATTTAACAACATGCACCTCACTTCTAAGGCAAATAACAATGATAACGATAACGATCTGAAAATCAGTGTTGGGAATCTTTAGCTTAGGCTTTTTTTTTTTTTTTTGACAATTTTGTGTAGGTCTAACAAGGAAGTATTAAGTATTGAATTTCCACTGTGTTTCCAGGTCCTCCATTGGAACATATAATTTGGAGCTAAAATTGTGAATAGACAGGGTAAGTGGGAGCACGAGAAAACTGGAAGAACAGTGTGCATTGGAGATGCTTATAGGCTTAGTAGAAGAAGTTAAACTTTGAGGTGGAATAGACTGCAAATTGGCAGAGAGAGGGGAAGGAAAAGAGATATTCTAAGTCGATGAGGTAGCCCAAAGAAACAGAAGTAGACATGAGAATGACATTATCCAAAGTTGATTCCTGAGGGCAGGCCAGGTTTCTCCAGCCTTATGATTGGAAACTAGCTATGATGCCAAGCTGTCAGTTGATAATGTTAGGGAAATAGATGAAAAGTGTGTTTCTAGTGAGGAATGGAGGATATGTTAGTCTTGGACAGAGAAAGGTGAAAAGTCTTTAGCAAAAGATCTGGAAGGAGGAGTGGAAGAAGAAGAAAACATGGGAAACTTTGCTATGAAACAGGTTCAAGTTATGGTAAGGAAATGAAGCCCAGAAGGAAGGGACAAAGACTGAGGTTCATGCCCGTGTCCCCACCCACATCACCATGGAAGGGAGGCAGAAGAGATAAACCATCAGCCACTGAGCCTTGCATGAGCCATCAGATTATATAGGTGGAAGCCTGGACCTTGAATAGATAGGCTCGCTACAAGGAAATGCCCATGTTGGGATACAGGAGAATTATCATTAGAAAGATAGGTTGGGGCTAGACTGTTAGTGATCTTGAAAGCCAAAAGTTTTCAGTGTTGGCTCAACACTGAAATCACCTGGGGATCTCTTAGAAATACTGGTATCTAGATCCTACCTAAAAAATTCTAATGTAATTAGCCTGGTTTGGTTGGGGTCTCAAGAGTTTTAAAAGTACCACAGATTACCCTGCTATTCTACCAGGGCTGAGAACAGCAGATATAGAGTTTGAACTTTATCCAGTAGCCAGTGGAGGCCTATTTAAGGATGTATCACTGAAATTACACAATGGAAAATAATTGGCAAAAAAAAAAACTTGGTCAAGTAAAAATAATAATAGCAAACACCAAGATAGCATTTTTTGCATCTCAATGTTCTGGGCACTTTTCTAAGTTTACACACACACATTCTAAATTATCACAACAACCCTAAAAGGTAGCTACTATATTATCCACATTTTAGAGATTGAAAACTGAGGCTCAGTAAAGTTAATAGTTTGCTCATGATCACAGTGCAAGTAAATGGTGGAACTGAGATTTGAATCCTGGAAGTTTGATTCCGAAGTCCATACTCTTAATTTTGCTTCTGGATATGGTGGATTGACTCATATCAGACCAGCCTCCTTGTCAAAAACAACTAGGAAATCTGGTTTGAAAATGAAGAAAAGTTAACAGGGAAATGAAAACCAAGATCATGAAGAGAGATGAGGGCATTCATGTAAAGGAGACATCTGACTGCGTTTTTCTCCAGAAGTAATTTGCAGATTTGCATACAAATAGCTGAAGGATCCAGAAGCTGAGCAGAGATTTCAGCAGTCTCCTAGGACTCAGGGTTAAAAAAAAAAAAAAAAAAGAGTTCTGGGCTGGTACAAGTACAGGAATCTAGAAAGCACCTCCAGCTTTCCATTGGAGCTTCTGATGAGTTATAGTTTTAAAATAAGGCCTAACCTTATTTCTAGAATATACAAATAAATCAGCCATTGCAAAACCTGAAACACAGATTTAAACCAGCCTGATCCAAGATGAGATTAAGATGATTTGATCCTGACATAAGACAAAAGAAAATCCTCTCTGGAGGAAGAAAGTATTATCTAGAGCCTCAAATCTGTATAATTTCTTATCCACAATGTCCAGCATTTAATAAAAAATTATAAGACTTACCAGGAGATAAGACCAAGTGACCAAAAACCAGAGAAAGACTAAACAATAAAAATAGACTTTTAGGTGACTTATATATGGGAGTTCTCAGAAACAGTTTTTAAAAATGTCATTAATACATTAAAGAAAATTAATTCCAAGTGGAGAATTTCAACAGAGAGCTTGAATCTGTTTTTTAAAAGAATCACATAGAAAATATTAAACTGAAAAACACAATAACTGACATTAAGAACTGGATAGATAGGCTTAACAGAAGAGTAGACACAGCTGGAGAAAGAATTAGAAAGCTAACAAATATCAGTAGGAAACATACAAACTGAAACAAAAGGAGAAAAAAAGAAAACAAAATTAAAGATTTGGAACACAGTGAAAAGGCATAACATATGTGTAACTGGAGTTTCAGACAGTGAAGAGAGAGGAAATGGAGCAAAAATAATATTTGAAGAGATTATTGACTATGAATTTTCCAAAAACAAAAAACATCGAGCCACATTTTCAGAAAATGCTAAGACATCTAAGTAGAATAAACACAAGAAAACTACACCCACACTTTTGGCACATCAGAGTAAAACTGTTCAGAGACAAAGAAAAACCTTTAAAAACAGCCAGAAACACAGACTGAAGGTGAAGGGGTAGAAAAAGATATTCCAAATGAACAGAAACCAGAAGCAAGCAGAAGTAGCTATACTTAGATGAAACAGACTTTAAGTCAAAAGCAGTAAAAAGAGAAAAAAGGGTCATTATATAAGGATAAAGAGATCAATTCAATAATAGGGTATAACAATTGTTAATATATATGCACCCAACACTGGAGCACTGACATATATCAAGCAAATATTATTAGATAAAAAGGCAGAGACAGTAGCCAGGTATCAAGGCTTATACCTATAATCTCAGCTACTTGGGAGTCTGAGGCAGGAGGATCACTTAAGTCCAGGTGTTCAAGACTAGCCTGAGCAATATAGCAAGACTTCATCTCTACATTTGATCTTAGCCAAAAGGCGAAGAAGCAAATGAGACCTCATCTCTGGAAACAAAATTTTTTTAAGCCATGCATGGTGGCATGTACCTGTAGTCCCAGCTACTTGGAAGACTGAGGCAGGAGAATCACTTGAACCCAGGAATTCAAGGCTGCAGTGAGCCATGATCATGGCACGGCATTCCCACCTGGTGACAACGTGAGATTCTGTCTCCAAAAAAATAAAATAAAATAAAGGGAGAGAGACTCCAATTCAAAATAGTTGGGGACTTCAATATCTCACTCTTAGCATTCGACAAATCATCTAGACAGAAAGCCAACAAAGCAATACTGGATTTTAACTGCACCTTAGGCCAAATGGACCTAACAGACATTTACAGAACATTTCATCCAACAGCTGCAGAATGCATATTCTTTTCATCAGCACATGGAACATTCTCCAGGATAGACCACATGTTTGGCCACAAAGCAAATCTCAACAAATGTAAAACAATTGAAATCATATCAAGTATCCTTTCTGACTGCAATGAAATAAAACTAAAAATAAATAACAACAGGAACATTTGAAACTGTACAAATGCATGACAGTTAAACAACATAGACAAGGAAGAATTTAAGAAGAAAGTTTTAAAAACACAAAACCTACAGGATACAGCAAAAGCAGTGTTAAGAGGGAAGTTTATAGCAATAAACGCCAACATCAAAAAAGTAGAAAAAGTTCAAATAAAAAACCTAACAATGCATCTCAAGAAACTAGAAAAGCAAGTATAAACCAACCCCAAATCTAGTAGAAGCAAAGATATAATGAAGATCAGAGCAGAGAAATTAAGGCCAAAAAATACGATATATTAACAAAATATAGCTAAACAAACCAAGGGGAAAAAAAAGATCCAAATAAATAAAATCAAAAATGAAAAAGGTATTACAGCTGATACCACAGAAATACAAAGAATCATTAGAGACTATTATAAACAACTATATGTCAACAAATTAGAAAACCTAGTTGAAGTGGATAAATTCCTGGATGCATGCAATCTACCAAGATTGACTCAAGAAGAAATAAAAAGCCTGAACAGACCAATTATGAGTAACAAGATTGAATCTGTAATAAAAACTCTCCCAACAAAAAAAAGCCCAGGACCCAATGGCTTAACAGCAGAATTCTACCAAATGTTTGAAGAACTAATACTAATTCTTTTCAAACTCTTCCAGAAGAAGGAATTCTTCCAAACTCATTCTATGAGGTCAAGATTACCCTGATACCAAAACCAGACAAAGACACAATAACCAAAGCTACCAGCCAATGTCCCTGATGAACATAGATGCAAAATACTCAATAAAACATTAGCAAGCCAAACCCAGCAGCCGAACAAAAAGATCATTCACCATGATCAAGTGACCATGCAGCCCCTGGATTCATTCCAGGGATGCAAGGATAATTTGAAATAAGCAAATCAATAAATGTGGTACATCACATCAACAGAATGAAGGACAAAAACCATATATGATCATCTCAATAGATGCAGAAAAAGCATTTGATAAAACTCAACATTCATTTATAATTAAAGCTCTCAATAAGCTAGGTATAGAAGAATCATACCTCAGCCAATAAAGACCATAAATGACAAACTCACAGACAGCATCATACTAAACAGGGAAAAGATCCTGTAAGATCTGGAACAAGACAAGGATGACCACTTGCACCACTTCTATTCAATATAATACTGGAAGTTCTAAACCGGGTAATTAAGCAAGATAAAAAGTAAAATAAAATAAAGGGTATCCAAATTGGAATGAAGGAAGTCAAACTGTCCCTGTTTGCAGACATGATCTTATATATAGAAAAGCTTGGCCAGGCACGGTGGCTCACACCTGTAATCCCAGCACTTTGGGAGGCAGAGGCAGGAGGATTGCAAGAGGCTAGGAGTTTGAGACCAGCCTGGACAACAAAGAAAGACTCAATTTCTATATTAAAAAAAAAAATTGTTTAAATTGGCTGGGTGTGGTGGTGCATGCCTGTAGTCCCAGCTACTTGGGAAACTGATGCAGGAGGATCACTTGAGCACAGGCGGTCAAGGCTACAGACAGTTATGAGCACACCACTGCACTCCAGCCTGGGCAACAAAGCTAAACTCGGTCTCTGTAACAAAAAAAAGAAAAAAAAGAATGATGCTGTTTTATGATAGTCTCAATAAAAAAGAGAAAAAAAGACAGATGGAAGAGAAAACCCTGAATGTGCCACAAAAAAACTCTTAGAACAGATAAATGAATTCAGCAAAGTTTCAGGATACAAAATAAACATACAAAATTAATAGTGTTTCTATACACCAATAATGAGCTAGCCAAGAAAGAAATTAGAAAAGCAATCCCGTTCACAATAGCTACACAAAAATCAAACACCTAGGAATAAATTTAACCAAGGAAGTAAAAGATCTCTCTTGATGAAAAAAATTAAAAAGCATATTAAAAAAAATGGAAAGACATTTCATGTTCATGGATTGGGAGAATTAATATTGTGATAATGACCATACTACCAAAAGCAATCTACAGATTCAATGCAATCCCTCTCAAAATACCAATAGCAATCTCCACAAAAATAGGGGAAAAAAAATTCCTAAAATTTGTGTGGAACTGCAAAAGACCCCAAATGGCCAAAACAGTCCTGAACAAAAAGAACAAAGCTGGAGGCATCATACTACCAGGCTTCAAAATATACTACAAAGCTGTAGCAACCAAAACAGCATTGTACTGGCATAAACACAGAAAACAAACAGATAGTTCAATGGAACAAAATAAGAACCCAGAAATAAATCTATGTGTTTACAGCCAACTGATTTTCAACAAAGGTGCCAAGAACACTCACTGGGGAAGGAACAGTTTCTTCAATAAATGGTGTTAGGAAAACTAGACATCCACATGCAGAAAAATGAAACTAGACACGTATCTCTCACCATATAAAAAATTAAAATAAATTAAAGACTTACATGTAAGCCCCAAAATGATGAAACTACTAGAAGAAAACATGAAGAAAATGCTTTCAGACATTGCTCTTGGAAAGTATTTTATTGTAGAAAACATTTTCAAACTATTATCTGACAAAATAGCCAGAATACACAAAGAACTAAAACAACTGAACAACAAAATAATAATCATAATTATTATTATTATTTGATTTTAAAATGGGCAAATAAGCTGAATACACATCTCTCAAAAGAAAACATACAAATGGCCGGTGGATATATTTTGTAAACACTCAGCATCGCTAATCACCAGGGAGATGCAAATCAAAATCACAATGAGATATCATCTCACCCCAGTTAGAATGGTTATTATCAAGAAGATTTAAAAAAAAAACAAGGCTGGGTGCAGTGGCTCACGTCTGTAATCCCAGCACTTTGGGAGGCTGAGATGGGTAGATGAGATCAAGACCATCCTGGACAACCTAGTGAAACCTCGTCTCTAATAAAAATACAAAAATTAGCTGGGCGTGGTGGCACGCCTGTAGTCCCAGCTATTCGGGAGGTTGAGGAGGAAAATGACGTGAATCCGGGAGGTGGAGGTTGCAGTGAGCCAAGATCACTCCACTACACTCCAGCCTGGCAACAGAGCAAGACTCGGTCTCAAGAAAAAAAAAAAAATGCGGGTGAAAATGCGGAGAAATAAAACTATTATACGCTATTAGTGGGAATGTAAATTAGGACAGCCATTATGGAAAACAGTATGTAGGTTCCTCAAAAAACTACAAAGAGAACTACCATATAATCCAGGAATCCCACTGCTGGGTATATCCAAAGAAAAGGGAATCAATATATCAAAGAGATTATCTGCATGCCCATGCTTATTGCAACACTACTCACAATGGCCAAGATATGGAATCTAGTTGTTTCTACCAACAGATGAATGGATAAAGAAAATATGTTACATCTACATAATGAAATACTATTGAGCCATAAAAAGAATAAAAGCCTGTCATTCGGGGCAATATGGATGTGCCTGGAGGACATTATGTTAAGTGAAATAAGCCAGACACAGAAAGACAAATACTGAATGTTTTCACTCATATGTAAAATCTAAAAAGGTTGATTTCACAGAGGTAGAGAGTAGAATAGTAGAATAGTGATTCCTAAAGGTAAGGAAGGGTACCTAGGTCAGGGGAGGTGGGGTGTAGTGGGAATAGCCAAAGATTGGTTAACAGATATCAAAGTAGAGCTAGACAGGAGGAATAAATTCTCGAGTTCTAAAGCACTACAGGGTGATTATAATTAACAACAATTTGTTGTCTATTTTCAAGTAGCTAGAAAAGTAAATTTTGAATGTTCCTAACACAAAGAAATGATAAATGTTTAAAGTGATGGAATGCTAATTGTCATGATTTGATCATCACACATTGTATACATGCATCAAAAATATCACACTGGGCCAGGTGCAAGGGCTCACGTCTGTAACCCCAACACTTTGGGAGGCTGAGGCGGGTGTGGTGGTGCACGCCTGTAATCCCAGGTACCAGAGAGGTAGAGACATGAGAATTGCTTGAACCCAGCAGACAGAGGTTGCAGTGAGCTGAAATGGCACCACTGTACTCCATCCTGGTCTAAAGAGCAAGCCTTCATCTAAAAAAAAAAAATCACACTGTACCCCATAAATGTGTACAATTAATAATGTGTCGACTAAAAATACTAAAACAATAAACATTTTACAAGTCAGACAAGAAAAGGAAGATTGCCTTCAAAGTAGTAGCAGTAGCTTGCTTCTCTACAAAAACAATGAAGGCCAGAACACTGAAAGATATCTCTAAAGTCCTGAATTAAAATAATTGCCAATTCATCATTATATATTTCACAAAAATATCTTTCAAAAATAAATGGAAAATGAAGACATTTCTAGCCAAAATTGAAGCATTTATAACCAGCACACTTATACCAAGAAAGAAAGAAAGAAAGAAAGAAAGAAAGAAAGAAAGAAAGAAAGAAAGAAAGAAAGAAAGAAAGAAAGAGAGAAAGAGAGAAAGAGAGAAAGAGAGAAAGAGAGAAAGAGAGAGAGAGAGAGAGAGAGAAAGGAAGGAAGAAAGGAAGGGAAGGAAGTGAGGAAGGAAAGAAAGATAGATCTACAGGCAGAAGGAAAATGACCAGATTAAGATAATGGATATTCAGAAAACAATAAAGAACTAAAGGAATGGTAAAGATGTCTGTAAAACCAAAATGAATATGTTGTCTATATAGAACATTCCAAAGAATCTACCCAAAAAAACTCTTAGAACTAATAAGTGATTAGCAAGGTCATAAGATGCATGGCAAATACACAAAAAGTCAATTGTATTTCTATATACTAGCAATGAACATTGGAATTCCAATTTTTATTAGGGTGATGCAAAAGTAATTGATGTTCTTGCCATTACTTTCAATGGCAAAAACCACAATCGCTTTTGCACCAACCTAATAAAAGCAATACTGCAGTCAGGCATGTGGTTCATGCCTTTAATCCCAGCACTTAGGGAGGCCAAGGAAAGGATCACTTGAATCCAGGAGTTGGAGACTAGTGAGCTACTATCACATACAATCACACCATAGCACTCCAGCCCAGGTAACAGAGTGAGACCCTATCTCAAAAAAGAAAAAAGAAAAAAAAAGCAATACCATTTATAATAGCACCCCCAAAATAAAGAATTTAGTTATAAATCTAACGAAATATGCACAGGATCTGTATGTTGAAAACTACAAAATACTGACAAAAGAAATCAAAGAAGAAATTCAAATAAATGGAAAGTATGCCATGTTTATGGATTAAAAGAATCAAATTATTAAGATGACAATTCGCCCAAAATTGATCTATAGATTCATTGCAACCCCAGTCAAAATCTCCATATACTTTTTATTATCACTATGAACAAATTGATTCTAAAATGTATAGAATTTTAGAATCTATAAATTTCTGTAATTTTAGAAATATAGATTATAATTTGGCTATTCTAGATGTAGAATAGCCAAAACAATTTCCAAAAGTAGAAATAATGTTAAAGAATACAAACCACCCAATTTCAAGACTTAATTGAAAGCTACAGTAATCAAGATAGTGTGGAGCTGGGTGCTGTGCCTTGCGCCTATAATCCCAGCTACTTTAGAAGGCTGAGGAAGGAGGATCACTTGATCTTGAGTTTAAGGCTGCAATGAGTGAGCTGACTGTGCCACTACACTCCAGCCTTGGCAACAGAGCAAGGCCCTGTCTCTAAAAATACAGTGTGGTGTTGGCAAAAAGATAGACATGTAGATCAATGACACAGAACAGAGTCTAGAAATAGACCCAGGCAAATAGAGTCAGCTGATTTTTGACAAATGTGCAAAGGCAATTCAATGGAGAAAACATGGTCATTTCAATAAATAGTTCTAAAGTAATGAACCTCAACCCATACCTCACACCTTATACAAAAATTAACTCAACACTCCTAGATATATACCCAAGATAATTAAAAGCATATGATGTGTACTCAAAAGCATGTGTATGAATATTCATAGGAGTATCATTCATAATAGTCAAAAAGTGAAAACAACCCAAATGTTTGTTAAATGATGAATGATAAGTAAAATGGGTATATTCATACAATAAAATATTATTCAGCCATAAGAAGTCATGAAGTACTGATGCATGCTATATCATGGATGAACCTTGAAAATATTATGCTAAGTGAAAGAATCTACAGAGACAAAAAAAAAAAAAATAGTTGCTTAGAGCTGAGGGGAGGAGGAAATAGGAATCCCAGCAAATGAGCATGGGAATAAAATGTCCTAGAATTAGATAGTGGTGATGGTTGCACAACTTTATGAATATACTAAAGACCAATAAATTATGTAATTTAAAGGAGTGAATATTATGGTATGTGAATTATATCTCAATAAAACAAATATATATACGTATATAATTAATTCAAGACGGATCATAGGCTGGATGCAGTGGCTCATGCCTGTAATCCCAACAGTTTAGGAGGCTGAGGTAGGAGATCACTTGAGGCCAGGAGTTTGAGACCAGACTGGGCAACAAAGCCAGACCCTGTCTCTAAAAAAATAAATAATTAGCCAGGTGTGGTGGTGTGTGCCTGTAGTCCAGCTACCTTGAGGCTGAGGTGGGAGGATCCTTTGAGCCCAGGAGCTTGAGACTGAAGTGAACAATGACCACACTTCTGCATTCCAGCCTGGTTGCCTGGGTGATAGAGCGAGACCCTGTCTCAAAAAAAAAAGGATCATAAACCTAAATGTACGATGTACTTCTAGAAGAAATACAGGAGAAAATAATCATGACCCTAGGCATGATCCAAAAAAGCATTATCCATAAAAGAAAAAATGACAATTTTAACTTTACTACAATTAAAAACTTTTGCATTGCAAATGATACTGTTAAGAGAATGTAAAAGCAAACCATAGATTGCAAGAAAATATTTGCAAATCATACTTCTGACAAACACTTGAATATAAAATATATAAAGAATGCTCAAAATTCAAAAATAAGAAAACAAGCAATCCAATTTTTTAAATGGCAAAAGTTCTGACACACTTCACCAAAGAAGATATATGTATGGCTAACAAGCACATGAAAAAATACTCAACACAATTAGTCATTAGGGACATGCAAATTAAAATCACCATGAGAAACTTTAAAAAAAAAAAAATAACCTGATAATATCAAGTACTACCAAAGTGTGGAGCAATTGTAAACCTCAAATATTGCTGGTGGAAATGCAAAATGGTATAGCCACTTTGGAAAACAATTTGGCAGTTTCTTAAAAATTAAACATACGGCCGAGGCAGGTGGATCACCTGAGGTCAGGAGCTCAAGACCAGCCTGGCCAACATGGTGAAACCCCATCTCTACTAAAAATACAAAAAGTAGCTGGGCATGGTAGTAGACACCTGTAATCCCAGCTACTCAGGAAGTTGAGGCAAGGGAATCGCTTGAACCCAGGAGGCAGAGGTTGCAGTGAGCCGAAATTGCACCATTGCACTCCAGCCTGGGCAACAAGAGCAAGACTCTGTCTTAAAAAAAATAAAAATCAAACATACATATACAATACAAACTAAAAATCCCATTTCTAGGTATTTGCCCAAGAGAAATGAAAATATATTTATAAAAATAAATGTTTATAAGAGCTTTATTTATAAATACCAAAAACTGGGAGTAACCCAGAGGTCTTTCAGGGGGCAAATGGATAAACATTACATAGTGTGACCATACAATTAAACACTGCTCAGCAACAAAAGAAACAAACTTTCATTCTCATTTGGGTAGATTGTTGCAGTAAGAATAAAAATTAAAAAAAAAAAAAAGAAACAGACTATTGATTCATACAACATGTATGATGAATCTTAAACGCATTTTGCGTTAAAGGATTCAGAGCCAGACTACACAGGAAAATAGATACATCCAGGAAAACAGATACAGTTGGAGAGAGGTTGACTGCAAGGGGAAAACACAGAACAAGGGCATTTTGGAGTAATAGATTGTTCTAAATCAAGACTGGTGGTGGAGATACAATTCTGTGCATTTCACAAAACCTATAGAAGAGTACGCAACAAAGAATAAAATTTACCGTATGTAAATTTTTTAAAATCAACCAGGATGTGGGGAAAACTCAAAATGAAATACAAACTATAACAAAAAAAAATGGCTGGGCGCAGTGGCTTACACCTACAATCCCAGCACTTTGGGAGGCCAAGGTGGGCGGATCACAGATCAGGAGTTCGAGAGCAGCCTGGCCAATATGGTGAAACCCCATCTCTACTAAAAACACAAAAATTAGCCAGGCATGGTGGCAGGTGCCCATAGTCCCAGCTACTTGGGAGGCTGAGGCAGGAGTATCACTTGAACCTGGGAGGCGGACATTGCAGTGAGCCGAGATTGTGCCACTACACTCCTGCCTGGGCAACAAAGTGAGACTCCATCTCAAAAAAAAAAAAAAAATAGATATTGGCTGGTTGGTTAGTTAGTTGGTTTTCAGACAGGGTCTCACTCTGTTGCCCAGGTTAGAGTGCAATGACATGATCATGGCTCACTTCGGCCTCAAACACCTGGGCTCGAGCAATCCTCCTGGCTCAGCCTCCAGAGTAGTTGAGACTACAGGTATGCATCACCATGCTCAGCTAATTTTTTAATTTTTAATTTCTTTTTTTGTAGAGATGGGGGTCTCAACATGTTGCCCAGGCTGGTCTCCAACTCCTGGCCTCAGGCGATCCTACCACCTCAGCCTCCCAAAGTGCTGGTATTATAAGCATGAGTGACAGTGCCTCATCAAAAAATAAACATTGTTTCCATAGAAAAATTATATCATGTGTGGCTTAAAATATATGTATAACTAATATACATGAAAACAATAGCATAAAAAATTGGCAGTAGTAAATAAAGCTAAAGTATTACAAGGTGCTTGCATAGAATGAGCAGTGGTAAAAGTACTATTTCCTATGGGGCTTTAATAAATCAAAGATGTATATTGACTGCTACAGGGCAACTACTAAAATAATAGTAAGAGAATGTATATTAAGATAATAGAACAATAAGAAAAATACTTGTTATTAGTTATACAAATTTCTGTAGCCTCCTTAAATTCCTGCCTGAAAATGGGATTTTCTTTTCTGCCACATGGCCAGGCTTCAAATTTTCCCAAGTTTTACACTCTTCTTCTCTTTTAAATATGCTTTAGTTTTAGGCCATTTATTTGCTCATGCATATCCGCATAGGCTGTTAGAGGCAGCCAGGTCAAATCTTGAATGCTTTACTGCTTAGAAATTTCTTCTGCCAGCTACACTAAATCATCACTCTCAAGTTCAAAGTTCCAAAGATCCCTAGGGCAGGGGTACAATGCCTCAAAGTTCTTTGCTAACCCATAACAAAAGTGACCTTTGTTCTACTTCCCAACAAGTTCTTCATTTGTATATGAGACCTCCTCAGCTTGGACTTCATTGTCTATATCACTAACAGTATTCTTCTCATAACCATTCAACAAGTCTCTAGGAAGTTCCAAATTTTCCCTAATGTTCCTGTCTTCTTCTGAGACTTCCAAACTGTTCCTGCCTCTGCCTGTTAACCAGTTCTAAAGCTGTTTCCACATTTTCAGGTATCTTTATAGCAATATCCCACTTCTGGTACCAATTTACTATATTAGTCCATTCTTGCATTGCTACAATAAAATATCTGAGACTGGCTGATTTATAAAGAGGTTTAACTGGTTCATGGTTCTGCAGGCTGTACAGGAAGCATAATTCTGGCATCTACTCAGCTTCTAGGGAGGCCTCAGGAAACATAATCGAAGCAGAAAGTGAAGGGGAAGCAGGCTCCTCTTACATGACCAGTGCGGGAAGAAGAGACAGGGGATTGTTCTCTATGCAGTATCTAGATGCTTAGAAAAAAGTAAAAAGAAAAAGAAAGAAAGAAAGAGACGGGAGATACTATACACTTTGAAACAACCAGATCTCATGAACTCTATCACAAGAACAGCACTAGCGGGATGGTGCTGTTACCATTCATGACAACCTGCTCCCATCATCCAATTGCCTCCCACCAGGCCCCACCTCCTGCACTGGGGGTTACAATTTGACATGGGATTTGGTATTCAAACCATGTCAGTACCCTTTAACTAATTTCCCCAAGTGGTAATATCTTGGAAAACTATACCATGAATGAGTGTGGAATTTTATCAAAAGCTTTTCCTGCATCAAATTCCTGACATGAAGAATTATAAGATTATTATTTTCTTCTTTATCTTGTTAATATGGTAGATTACATTGATTAATTGATTTTCAAATATTGAAACAACTTTGCATCCCTGAGGAAAAACCTATGTGATTGTGGTATATAATTATTTTTCTATATTGCTGTTTTCTTTTCTTTTTTTAAATCTTTTTTAGAGATGGGGTCTTGCTATGTTCACCAGGCTAGTCTTAAGCTCCTGGATTCAATTGATCCTCCCATCTTAGCCTCCCAAAGTGCTATGATTACAGGCATGAGCCACCATGCTCAGCCTATATATTGCTATATTCTATTTGCTAATTTTTATTTTTATTTTATTTATTTATTTAATTTGAAACAGAGTCTCACTCTGTTGCCCAGGCTGGAGTGCAGTGGTGCAATTTCAGCTCACTGCAACCTCTGCCTCCTGGGTTCAAGCAATTCTCCTGTCTCAGCCCCCCAACTAGTTGGGATAACAGGCACGCACCACCACGCCAACTAATTTTTATATTTTTAGTAGAGACAGGGTTTCACCATGTTGGCCAGGCTGGTCTCAAACTCCCGACCTCAGGTGTCTGCTTACCTTGGCCCCAGAAGTGCTGGGATTACAGGCATCAGCCCACACCCTGCCACTATTTGCTGATTTTTTTAAGTTTATTTGCATCAATATTCATGAGGGATATTGTTCTACAGTTTTCTCTCTTTGTACAGTCTTTATCTAGTTTTAGTAACAGGATAATACCAACCTCATAAAATAAATTGAAAAGTTTTCCCTCCTTCTCTATTTCTCTAGAAGAGATTGTATAGAATTAACGTTATTTAAAGTTTTGTAGAATTCTCCAGTGAAATCATCTGAACCTGGAGATTTCTTATTTGGGATTTTTAAAATGTATAAATTTGACCGTATTAATAGTTATAAGACTTCAAATTAACTCCTTCATATTGGGTGAGTTGTGGTTATTGTTTTCCTTGAAATTGCTTCATTTCATCTAAGTTACACCTACTCTCTTGTGATTAATGTATGCATGATACATCATTTTCTCGCCTTTTACTGTAAACCTGAGTATGTCATATATTTGAAAGAAAGTTTTTGCATACAGCACATAGTTGCCTAATATTTTCAAATCTATTTAGCCAATCTCTGTCTTTTAATTATATCTAGACCATTTATATATAATTATAGTTATCTTTAGGACTTAAGTCTGCCACTTTATTTTTTGTTTGTTTTTTCTGCTTTTCATCTCTTTTCTCTTTCTTGTCTTCCTGCAGTTACTTGACTTCTTAAAAAGAAATTCATTTTTAATTTATCTATAGGGTGTTTGAGAGTATCTCTTTGTATTAGCTTTTCTAGTGGCTGCTCTAGGTATTACATTATATATACATAGCTTGCCACAGTCTACTTATGTTGTCATTGTACCAGTTCAAGTGAAGTACAAAGACTTACCTCCCTTTATGTTTCTTTTCTCTCCCCTGTTTACAACAAAATTGTTTTTTATGTTCCCTTTATATACATCAGAACCACTAAGATGGTGTTATACTTTTTACTTTAATCATCAAACATTATTTTGAAAATTTGGCCTGGCACAGTGGCTCATGCCTGTAATCCTAGCACTTTGGAGGGATTGCTTGAGCCTACGAGTTTGAGGGCAGTGCCAGAAACATGGCAAAACCCTGTCTCTACAAAAAATAAAAAAATTAGTTAGGCATGGCAGTCCCAACTACTGAGGAAGGCGAGGTGGGAGGATTGAGCACAGGAGGTCGAGGCTGCAGTAAGCCATGATTGCATCACTGCACTCCAACCTGGGCAACAGAGCAAGATCCTGTCTTGACGAAGAAAGAATACAGAAAGTAAGAGAGAGAGAGAGAGAGAGAGAGAGAGAGAAGGAAGGAAGGAAAAAAGGAAGAAAAGAATGAAGGGAAGGGAGGGGAAGGGAAGGGAGATTTTAAAAAGAGAAGGAAAGCCTATTATATTTTTACACATTTTTGCTTACTGTGTTATCTCTTCCTTCCCAATGTTCCAATTTCCTTCAGTTTATTATTTCCTTTCTGTTTAAAGAACTTCCTTTAGTGATTTTTTTTAGGATAGTTCTGCTAGTGAAAAATTCTCTTACTTTTTTTTTTTTTTTTTTTTTTTTGAGACAGGATTTTCCTGTGTCACTCAGGCTGGAGTGCAGTGGCACAATCACAACTCATTGCAGCCTCCAGCTCCTAGGCTCAATCAATCCTCCTGCCTCAGCCTCCTGAGTAGCTGGGACTACAGGCATGCATCACCATACCCAGTTAAGTTTTCTATTTTTTGTAGAAACAGGGTCTCACTATGTTGCCCAGGCTGGTATCAAACTCTTGGGCTCAAGTGATCCCTGCGTCAGCTGCCCAAAGTGCTGGGATTACAGGTGTGAACCACCATGCCTGGCCTCTTACTTTTCCATGATCAGCAATTGTCTTGACTTTTTCCTTCATTTCAGGATATTTTTGTTGAGAATAGGATTCTGAGTTGGCAGTTTTTCACTTGCAGCACTTGGAAATATTATGCTACTCCCTTTTGGCCACTATGGTTTTCGTTCTTTCTTTCTTAGCTTTATGGGGTATAGTTGACAAATACAAATTACATAATTTAAGGCATACAACATGATGTTTTGATATATGTATACGTTGTAAAATTATTACCACAATCTTGCTAAGTAATGTATCTATCACCTCACATAGTTACCTTTCTATGTGTGTAGTAGGAATACTTACAATCTACTCTCTCAACAAATTTCAAGTATAAAAGCTTTATTTATTTATTTATTTGTTGAGACAGAGTCTCACTCCGTTACCCAGTTTAGAGTGCAGTGGCGCGATCTTGGCTCACTGAAACCTCTACTTCTTGTTCAAGTGATTCTCCTGCTCCACCCTCCCAAGTACCTGGGATTACAGGTGCCTGCCACCACGCCCAGCTAATTTTTGTAGTTTTAGTAGAGATTAGGTTTCACCATGTTGATCAGGCTGGTCTCAAACTCCTGACCTCAAGTGATCCACTCACCTGGGCCTCTCGAAGTGCTGGGATTACAGGTATGAACCACTGCACCTGGCCACAAGACATTATTATTAACTGTAGTAACCATGATATATATTAGGTCTCCAGAACTTATTTGCTGCAATCTGAACCTCTGTCCTCTCCAAAACTCATGTTGAAATTTAATTTCTATTATAACCATATTACAAAGTGGGACATTGGGCTGAATGTGGTGGCTCACACCTGTAATCCCAGCACTTTGGGAGGCCAAGGTGGATGGATCACTTGAGCTCATGAGTTTGAGACCAGCCTGGCCAATATTCTAAAACCCCATCTCTACAAACAAACAAACCAAAATAAAAAAATAGCCAGTAGTGGTGGTATGTACCTGTAATCCCAGCTACCAGGGAGGCTGAGGTGGGAAGATGGCTTCAGCCCTGGAGTTCGAGGATGCAGTGAGATATGACTGTGCTGATGTACTCCAGCCTGGGTGACAGAGCAAGACCCTGTCTCAAAAAAATAAAAATAATGTTTTAAAACTTCCCTCTTACAGCAAGCACAGCAAACCCGGGAAGGTCTGGCTCTGTGGGGAACGGGCATCCACCAAAGGAAAACTAAGGAACAGAAAAAATTTCATCACCGGGTGGAGAGAGATCCAAGATGGCCACATAGCAGCAGCTCAGGATTGTAGCTCCCAGTGAAAGTGCAGAGAGCGAGTGGATGCCACAATTGCAGACAAATTTTTGATGCCCACAAACTGGGAGATTCCCGGCAAAGGAGCCACACGGGTTGCCAGCGCGACTCTTTCGGCCGGCGTGGCTGTTTTGCTGGCGCTCCAGCGCGGCGCTTCTCAGTGCAGAGTATACGGGACTGGGTGCCCTTTTAGTCGGGCTCCGCTGGTCCTATCCCCACAAGGAGAAGAGCAATTGGAAGTGCCGAGGACTGAGAGCAAGCACAGCTGAACCCGGGAAGGCCCAGCTCTGTGGGGAAGGGGCATCCGCTGAAGGAAAACTAAGAAACAGAAAAGACTTCATAACCAACAAGCCGGATGTCCACTCAGAGACCCAATCTGAAAGTCGGCAATTACAAAGCCAACAGGTGGATAAATCCACAAAAATGGGAAGAAACCAGTGCAAAAAGGCTGAGAACATCCGAAATCAGAATGCCTCTCCTCCTACAGGGGATCACAGCTCCTCATCAGCAAGAGAACAAAGGCTGACAGAAGATGAGTGTGATGAACTCACAGAATCAGGCTTCAGAAGGTGGATAATAAGAAACTTCTGTGAGCTAAAAGAACATGTTCTAACCCAATGCAAAGAAACTAAGAACATTGAAAGATGATTTAATGAAATGCTAATGAGAATGGACAACTTAGGAATATAAATGAATTAATGGAGCTGAAAAACACAACACAAAAACTTCGCGAAGCATGCACAAGTTTCAACAGCCGAATAGACCAAGCAGAAGAAAGGATATCAGAGGCTGAAGATCAACTCAGTGAAATAAAACAAGAAGGCAAGATGACAGAAAAAAGGGTAAAAAGGAATGAACAATGTCTCCAAGAAATATGGGACTATGTGAAAAGACCTAATCTACGTTTGATAGGTGTACCTGAATGTGACAAAGAGAATGAATCCAAGCTGGAAAATACTCTTCAAGATATTATCCAGGAAAACTTACCCAACCTAGCAAGGCAGACCAATATTCAAGTCCAGGAAATACAGAGAACATAGATATTCCTCAAGAAAAGCAACCCCAAGACACATCATCGTCAGATTCACCAGGGTTGAAATGAAGGAGAAAATGCTAAGGGCAGCCAGAAAGAAGGGTCGGGTTACCCACAAAGGGAAGCCCATCAGACTCACAGCAGATCTCTCAGCAGAAACCCTACAAGCCAGAAGAGAGTGGGGGCCAACATTCAACATCCTTAAAGAAAAGAACTTTCAACCTAGAATTTCAT
>PVKP010019847.1:0-41707 GCA_004027715.1 Plecturocebus donacophilus | reverse complement strand
GACTTAACAAATATTTACAGAACTCTCCTCCCACAAATCCACAAAACATACATTTTTCTCAGCATCACATTATACCTATTTTAAAAGTGACCACATAATTGGAAGTAAATCACTCCCCAGCAATTGCATAGCATTTCACAGGTTTAAATAAAATATTGGTTGTCTGCTTATTTGTTATTTTCATCCCCTATTCCTTCCTATCTCCATTGTTAAACACAATTATTGGCATAAAAGAGGGTTTTAATAACCATTTTTAGACTGTATTCTAGCCTGAGCAATAAAACAAGAATCCCATTCTCTCTCCCTCTTTCTCTCCCTCTTTCTTTCTCTCTTCCATTTTTTTTTCTTTCTTTTGCTGTTTCTTTCTTCCTCCTTTTCTCTCTTTTTCTAAAATCTCTTCCTCTTTCATTCTCTCTTTCATTCTTTTTTTTCTTCGTTCTTTTGCTGTTTCTTTCTTTCTCCTTTTCTCTCTAAAAAAAAAAAAAAAAAAAAATTCTCCACAAAATACTAGCAAACTGAATTCAACAGCACATTAAAGCTATCATACACCATTATCAAGGGGGATTTATCCCTTGAATGCAAGGATAGTTCAACATATGCAACTAAATAAATATGACACACCACACTGACAAAATGAAAGACAAACACCATATGCTCATCTCAGTAACTGCAGAAAAACATTTAACAAAATTCAACATCCTTTCATGATAAAAACTCTCAATAAATTAGATACAGAAGGAATGTTCCTCAACACAATAAAGGCCATGTATCACAAGCTCACAGCTAACATCATACTCAATGGTGAAGGCTGAAAGCTGGCTGAATATGGTGGCTCACACCTGTAATTCCAACACTTTGAGAGGCCGATTTGGGAAGATCGCTTGAGGCCAGGAGTTTGAGACCAGACTGGCCAACACAGTGCGACCTGTCACTAAAAAAAAAAAAAAAAAAAAAAAAACTAAAAAATTAGCTAGGTGTAGTGGCACACAGCTATAGTCCCAGTTACTCAGGAGGCTGAGAGAAGAGGATCACTTGAGCCCAGAGTTCAAGGCTATGATGAGTTATGATCATGCCACTGCACACTAGACTGGGCAATAGGGCAAGACCTTGTCTCAAAAAAAAAAAAAAAAAGAGGAAAAGCTGAAGTCAGAAACAAGACAAGAGTGCTCACTTTTATTTAAGACAGTACTGAAAGTCCTAGCTGGGGCAGAAAAAGAAATAAAAAGCATTCAAATCAGATAGGAAGAAGTAAATTGTATGTTTGCAGATGACATGATCTTATATATAAAAACCCTGCACACTCCACCAAAAAAATTAGAATAAGCACATTCAGTAAAATTAAAACATATAATATCAACATGCAAAAATCAGTTGCATTTCCATATATGAATAACAAGCTATCTGAAATGAAGTCAATCCCCATTGACAGCAGCATCAAAACAATAAAACAGCAATTAATTTAGCTAAGAACGTGAAAGACCTATACACTAAAACTATAAAACACTGATGAAAGAAATTGAAGACAGAAATAAATAAAAATACATCCTATGTTCATGGTTTGGAAGAATTAATATTGTTAAAATGTCTGTACTACCCAGAGTAATCTATAAACTCAATGCATTTTCTACCAAATTCCAATGGCGTTTTTCACAGAAATAGAAAAAAGTCCTAAAATTCACATGAAAGTACAAAAGGCCCCAAATAGGCCAGGCACCATGGCTCATGCCTATAATCTCAGCACTTGCGGAGGCTAAGGTAGGTGGATCACCTGAGGTCAGGAGTTCGTGACCAGTCAGGCCAACAGGGTGAAACCCCATCTCTACTAAAAATACAAAACTTAACCAGGCATGGTGGTGGCCATCTGTAATCCCAGCTACTTGGGAGGCTAGGGCAGGATAATTGCTTGAACCTAGGAGGCAGAGGGTGCAGTAAGCCAAGATTGCACCATTGCACTCCAGCCTGACAGACAGAGTAAAACTCCATCTTAAAAAAAAAAAAAAAAAAAAAAGGTCAGGCGCGGTAGCTCACGCCTGTAATCCCAGCACTTTGGGAGGCCAAGGCTGGCGAATCACCTGAGGTCAGGAGTTCGAGACCAGCCTGACTGACATGGAGAAACCCCATCTCTACTAAAAATACAAAATTAGCTGGGTGTTGCAGTGCATGTCTGTAGTTCAAGCTACTTGGGAGGCTGAGTCAGGAGAATCACTTGAACTCGGAAGGCAGAGGTTGTGGTGAGCCGAGATCATGCCATTGCACTCCAGCCTGGGCAACAAGAGTGAAACCCCATTACAAAAAACAAAAAACAAAAAGCAAAAGACCCAAAGAGCCTAAGCAATCTTTTTTTTGAGATGAGAGTCTCTCTCTGTCACCAGGCTAGAGTGCAGGGGCACAATCTCAGCTCCCGCGTCCAAGCAATTCTCCTGCCTCAGCCTCCCAAGTAGCTGGAACTACTGGCATGCACCACCATGCCCAGCTAATTTTTGTATTTTTGGTGGAGACAGGATTTCACCATGTTGGCCAGGAAGATCTCAATCTCTTAACCTCATGATCTGCCAGTATTGGCCTCCCAAAGTGCTGAGGTTACATGTATAAGCCACTGCACCCAGCCTAAAGCAATTTTGAGAAAAAAGAACAAAGCTGGGAGCATCACATTTTCTGATTTCAAGCTATATTACAGAGCTACAGTAATCAGAATGGTATGGTACCAGCATAAAATCACACATATAGACCAATGTAACAGAATAACCCAGAAATGAGTCCGTGTGTATATGATCAAGTAATTTTTGATGAGAGCACCAAAAATATTCAATGGGGAAAAGATAGTATCTTTAATAAATTGTTTTGGGAAGACTGATTATTGGGCCCTTATACTGCTCACAAAAATTAACTCCAAATGGATTAAAGACTTAAATGTAATACCTGAAACTATAAAACTAGTAGAAGAAAATGTAAAAAAAGTGTTATTGACATTGTTCTTCCTAAAGTCAGGAACAAGACAAGAGTGCTACTTCTATTTAAGACAGTACTGAAAGTCCTAGCTGGGGCAGAAAAAGAAATATTTTTGGAAATGGCGTCAAAAGCAAAAACAAGTGGGATTTCATCAAACTTAAAAGCTTCTGCAAAGCAAAGGAAACAACCAACAAAATGAAAAGGTAACTTATGGAATGGGAGAAAATATTTGCAAACCATGTCTCTGATAAGGGGTTAATATCCAAAATATGTAAGAAATTCATATAACTCCAACAACAATAAATAAATAATAGGTAAAGGACCTCAATGAATAAATAAATAACAGCAATAAATAAATAATAGGTAAAGGACCTCAATAGACATTTTTCCAAAGAAGATGTACAAATGGCTAACAGGAACATGAAAAGGTGTTCACTGCTATCATCAGGGAAATGCAAATCAAAACCACAATGAGATAATCACCTCACACCTGTTAGAATGGCTATTACCAAAAAGACAAGTGATAACAAGTATTGGCCAGAATATGAAGAAAAGGGAACCCCTGTGCACTATTAGTGAGAATGTAAATTGGTATAGCCATATGGAAAACAGTAGGGAGGTTCCTCCAAAAATTAAAAACGTAATTATCATATGATCCAGCAATCCCACTTCTAGGTATATATTGAAGGAAATAAAATCGGTATCTCAAAGAGATGTCTGCTATCCCATGTTCATTGCAGCAGTATTAACAACAGCTAAAACACAGAAACAATGTAAGTGTCCACTGACAAAGGAATGGATAAAGAAAATGTGGCATATGTACACAATGAAATATTATCCATCCATAAAAGAAGGAAATTCTGCCATTTGTAACAACATGGATAAAAATGGAAGGCTTACACTAAGTGAAATAAGTCAGAAAGAGACAGACAAATGTTGTCTCATCTCACTTATGCATGGAATCTAAAAAAGTTGAACTCATAGAAACAGAGAATACAGTTATTGGGGGCTGAAGGATGAGGAAACTAGGGAGAAGGTGATCAAAGGGTACAAACTTTCGGTTACAAGATGACTAAGCTCTGGGGATCTAATGTACAGAGTGGTGACTCTAGTTAACAATACTGTATTTTATAACAATTTGCTAAGAGAGTAGATCTTACATGTTCTTACTACACACATAAAAATGGTAACTATCTAAGGTGATAGATGTGTCAACTCATTTGATTGTTATAATCATTTCACAATATATAGATATATCACATTAAAAATAGAAAAGTCATGGAGGAAACTTAAATGCATACTGCTTAGTGAAAGAAGCCAATTTGAAAAGGCAATATATCACATAATGCCAACAACAGGATATTTTGAAAAGGCAAAACTATGAAGACAGCAAAAAGCAGTGGTTGAGAGGGTATGGGAGGAGGATAGACAGAGGGATGAAGAACTGGAGCACAGAAGGTGGAAACTGTTCTGTATGATACTGTAATGGTGGATATATGACATTATACATTTGTCAAAACCTGCAGAATCTACAACACGAAGTGAACCCTAAACTATAGACCTTTGTTAATAATGATGGATTAATTTGAGTTCTCCATTTGTGACACACATACCACACTAATGCAAGGTGTTAATAATGGGGGAAACTATCTGCTCAGTCCTCTGTAAACTTAAACTGCTCTTTAAAAAAGCCCATTAATTTTTCAAAAATCAAAAGAAATGTAAAAACAATCAGTGAGGTTGGTTGTCAAACTGGTCAGTGAAAAAGTTAATGCAACATTTAATGAGAGGAATGTGGGTTCTCAGAAACAATCTAATCCCATCATAACTAGAACTGTCTGCTATGAGACCGTATCAGAAGCAGTATAGTCTCCATGCACTTAGTAGTAACAGTTGAAATGGAGTCTATACTGATGGATACTGTGGACAAGGAAGATAATGCTACTTATTGTTATGTGAGTACTTGTTTTTTTGTTTTTTGTTTGAGACAGTCTTACTCTGTTGCCCAGGCTTGAGTACAGTGGTGTGATCTCAGCTCACCACAACCTCTGTCTCCTGGGTTCAAGTGATTTCTGTGTCTCAGCCTCTGGAGTAGCTGGGATTACTGGCATGCGCCACCACACCAGGCTAATTTTTGTATTTTTAGTAGAAACAGGGTTTCACCATGTTGGCCAGGCTGGTCTCGAACTCCTGACCTCAGGTGATCCATCCACTTAGGCCTCCCAATACATGAATATTTTAAAACCAATGATCTTGTTTTATTTTCACAAAACTTACTCTTTCTAACTTTAAGTCTCATTAAGATTTTATCCAACTGGTAAAAGTAGACTAGAATACCTATAAAAAAAATGAAGACAAAAATAATTATGTCACTCCAACACTAGCCAGAGTTTTTACAGAGGAGACAGACTGCCCTGCATTTTGTTATTTATGCTTCTTACCCTTTTCATTCTACACATCTGTGCAGGTCAGCTCCTTGCTTCATATTAACTTTCAAATAGTGCTCAGAAGCTTTCAATCTGACCTTTCCGAGGCCAGCAGGAGGAGACCAGGGAGCTTAAGGCATTCCCAAATCCTAGGTTCTGTGTCTAGAATTCTTGCTTTGAATTTTATAAAGCTACTATTCATACATCTGTGATAAGAAATTAAAAGACAGCAAGATACTCATTATAAATAATGGTTTAATCCTAGATGGGTTACAGTGAGGGGATCAGGTTTTTTCAGTCTTCACTTTCTATAGAATACAGACTCAAAGAAAACATAGATGCTGTCAAAGGCTGTAACTCGAGTTTTATGATATCTAATTCAGTGTTCTTTTCATAAAAATGTGCAATCTTTATATGCTCTAAATGCCTTACAGGTATCCTATCCTGAAGGTAAGGAGTGAGTGTGTCCTGTTATGGTGACAATATATCCAAATCACTTATAAAACTACCTGACACGAAGTATACACTAAGTGAGGGGTCAGTAAACTTCCGTAGAGTCAGAGAGTAAACATGTTAGGCTCTGTGGGCCATAAGGTTTCTGTTGTAACTAATCAAAGCTGCCTTGGCAGCATGAAAAGAGTCATAAAAATGGGCATGACTGGGTTCCAATAAAATTTTATGGACACTGAATCTGAATTTTATATAATGTTCACATTTCATGAAATATTCTTCTGATTTTTTTCAACCATAAAAAACATAAAAATGGGTGTACAAAAACAGGCCGTGGGCTGAGCCTTCGGGGCATAGTTAGCTTTATGTAATTAGTAGATATTATTATGATGTCTATAATATCTTTCTAGAAATTATTTTTAATGACTGCTTCGAACAAGATTGTTTGGATGTTCTGTAATTTACTTAGTCCCCCATGGTTAGGATTTAGGCTATTCCCCATATTCATTATTATGAGTCACCCTGCAGTGAACATCCGTGTAGTTACGTCTTCACGCGCACTTAGTATTATAGACATACCTTAAAATGCATTTAGCGGTACCTATCAAGACGGCTGGCAGGGGCGTGGTGGCTAGTGCCTGTAATCTGAGCTACTCGGGAGGCTGAGGCAGAAGAATAGCTTGAACACAGGAGCAGGAGGTTGCAGTGAGCTGAGATCGCGCCATTGCACCCCAGCCTGTGCAACAAGAGCGAAACTCCCTCTCAAAAAACAAAACAACAACAACAAAAAAGGCTGACAGAGCATCTAGAAAGAAACAGACTCTAAAGAAGTAACCTTGAAATCTTTTATAGTTATAGGAAAGTTCAGAGATATTAGAGGAGCTTTATAAATACTATATATATATATATATATATATATATATGCAAACATACACAGACCAAATATAAAACTTAGTCCCAAACACCATTTTAATATCTTTATACATAATTAACACCATTTAGTCCTCAAAACAATACTATGAGGTGCAGGTACCACCACCATCATCATCCCCATGTTCCAAAGAGGAAACTGAGGCACAGAAAGCCTAAGTAACTTCTCCAAGGTCGCACAGTAAACTGGTAGGAGAGGGAGGATTCAAACCCAGCTTGTGTGACATCAAGACCCATGCTCCTTCACAGCAGGCTGCACCACCTCTTCACCAGAGACTTGCCCAGTGTGCGCCTCCAGGCACTCTTTATAACGTACCTTCACACAATTGTTGGTGGTCTTTTTTATACTGAGATCACATTTCGCATCCATGAATGACCTCATATGCTAACAATTGGTGCCAATTTTATCACAAAATGAGACATTTTTTGGTGGAAACTGGATACCCATCTAATCTTTCTCTTTTGTCCTACAAGACACACCCCCCACCAACGCCAATTCTTCATTAACTTTCCCTGTTTTCTTACTCAAAATAGTGGTCCGGTAATCAGTAAAGGTTGATTGGAACAAACTATCATAGCTTATTTTCAAAAGTATGGTTCCCACATCTACATTCAGGTGGTGCTTTGCCTACAGTGGAGAGCCCTGCACCGCCTGGGATTGCTAGTTTCGGGTTTAAGTACCCTTCTTTTGGAAAACAAAAACAGTGACACGTGTCAGACGTCCCTCCCGCGCTGCCTCTTCTCCTTCCTCCTCCTCCGCAGCAGGAGGCCTGGCCCCAGCGTCCTGCACCTGGGTGGGCCAGACGTTCAACCGCGCCCGGCAGACTCGGACGGGAACTCGCGCGCTCTCCGGGCCATTCCCCGCTTGTGCTGAGTTATGGGCGAATCTCCCAAAAAGGAGATATGCGAGTGGGTCGTCCAACTCTGAGGAGAAACGAGGATTCCCGTTCTCATTTCCTCTGATTTCTTTCCCTACCCAGGACCCCACTTCTCGAATACTCCCCGTGGGGAGGAACGACGAATGCCGCCGGTCCCGCGAACCCGCCCGCTTCCCACTCATGCCCAAAGAAGGATAAACTCTTGTAGAGAGGGAACAAGAAAATAAATAAGCGGGCGTTTCAAACCGAGTTCTCGGGTGTGCAGACCGGGCGGGGAGAAGCGAGCCGGGCGGGCAGTCCGGGACCGGCGCGGGGCTCCGCCCGCCGGGGGGCGCGGGGCGGCGGGCGCGTGCGCGTGCGCGGTGCAACCCCAGCCCTGGCCGCCGTCGCCCGCCGCCGCCGCCGCGGTCGCGATGCCTATTTTAGTCAAAGCGGCTGCGGGCGTGGGGACCCGGCCCGGGCTGCGGAGCTTCCGGACCCGCCGACCCGCCGAGGAGCGCGCGCCCGACGCCCGTCGAGCCGCTGAGCCAGTGTCCCCAGCGTCCCGCGCCCGAAGCTGCCGCTCCGAACTTTGGTCGGTGCAGCCCAGGCTCCCCGCGAGGACCAGCCAGGTAAGGATAGGACGCGCCGCTGCCGCCTGCTGTCCCCCCGCGCCGGGCTGTGTGCGGCCTCGCGCTCCCGAGGCTAAATCGGGAAGCGAAAGTTGGATCTCGGCCCCTCGGGGAGCAACTTTGCCAGCCCCGGCGGCGACTGCCTGTTCTCCGCGCCCGGGGGCGCCGCCCTCTGCCCCTCCTCGCCGGCCGCGCCCTCGGGGGACTCTCGGCCTTTGGAGGCCGCTCTTCTCCCCGGGTCTGGGCGCCGCGGCCATCGAGACCCTCAAGGATCGGCGGCTGCCGCTAGCTCAGGCAGCCTCGGCGTCCCCGGGCCCTCGGCCCCACCGAGTGCCGGCTCCCGCGCTCTGCGGCGGGCAAGCCCTTTGGTGAGCTCGGCCTCTGCTCTCTCCGCCCGGCCCCCGGGGTTCCTCCTCGCCTCCTGTAGAGCCGCTGCGTCCCGCGCGGAGGCTGCGTGCAGCCGGGTGCACGGTGTCGCCCACCCCGTCCCCGATCCGAGTGTGGGGTGGGTTACGGGGCTCACTCCTCACCCTCGCGGCCCGAGAGCTCCTGGCCTAGGAGGACTGTTGCCGCGAACCCTCCTCCTAAAGAGCGAGGTCAGAGGGCCTTGGGAGAGCGCAAATGGCTGGGGACCACCCACCCGCAGCCTCCTTCCCCGAGCCTTTGGGAAGGGTTGCTGGCCAGACACGTCCCAGAAACTGCCTGCTTTTAAGCATGAATAAGTGCGAAACGACTCTAAGCAATGCAATGCCATTTGCCGTTCGGAAGATGTGCGAACATTCAGTTAGAATTAGAGAATGAATTAAGCCGATTAGCAAGACTTTTGCTCGTTGCAGTTTTTTCCTTTTTTTAGTTTGGTAAAGGTTTAATATAAGTTTCAACATTTAGCTATTTAGCCGTGCAATCCCCTTTTTGAAAACCAATAAACAGAACTTTACTAGTATAGGTAATTTAAGGACGTCAACTTTGATGACCTGATGAGGGAAAGATAATTTATCTTTAGTCAAAATTAATCTGAAAGTTTACCAATTTACCAGCCTAACCTTCCTCATTCCACCTATTCTCTGTATAAGGATGGTTCAGTGTAAGCTGCTAAACAATTAAGTGGAAATCAAAACAAACTGATCTGATCAATATTTTTGACAATAGGTAACTGGCATTTCACAGTAGACAATTATATAGATATATAGATACATCTGTATGCCTTTACATATATCTATATAGATAGATATCTCTAATAAGATGTGGTGCTTCAAAACATGTTTAAGATGATCCTACCCTCTAAAAATTGCTAATAATACTTTCCGGTTGTTGGATCAGTAATCGTAGTTTTCCTGTCATTTTTCTTGGACCAGAAATTGGTACTTTTCATGTTATTTTAAGAACTTCTAAAAACCTGATATTGAATTATAGTGGATTAGTAGACAATACAGGTGAAATTGGGTGGATTCAAGAGGGAATATGGATTGATTGATTATATAAATATGTATTAGAACCAGAGGCTATTAAAACTTTAAAGAATTTTAAAGGCGATCTAGTCCAGCTGCCCCATTCCAAGGAAGAAACAGACTCGAGGAGCAGAAGTGACTTTCCCTGGCTTATGTGGCTCCCTGGTGGCTTGTGGTATAGAACCTGACAACCTCAGGAAGGCTAGGCACTCTCCTATCTTTATTACTGAGATCTGGGGGGACTGCACAGTCTAAAAGTGTTTGTCATGTTGAGATTCCTTCAGAGTGGCTTTCCTCTCTGCCTCAGTGGCCTTCTCTACAGAGGCTAAGCCTCGGAAGTATATGAATAAACATTGTTCCTGCCTCATAGAGGACAAAGGGTAGTTAGGACAAACAGGACAGTGGGAGTGTAGGTACATTCTACGGTGCTGTCGAAATGGTAGTTATTATTAACCTATGCAATGCTAGGGTAGGTGATGTTAGGTTATGAGTGACAGAGGACACTTCATATTGTTCTCTCTTCTGCAGAAGTTATGAGATTCATTCTCATTTGGTCCTGAAAAGCAAACTTTGCATAGAGTTATTAAAATAATGACCTTCCCCCCTTCCTGATAGGCTTATATATTTACAGATTTCAAACATTTGGAAAACAGATGAATTTTTATTTCTTTCCTTTTTGTAGCAAATCAATATCTAAGTCAACTATTACTATTATATTTATGAGCTATTTCAGAACTATGTAAAAAGATCTTCAGTTGACTTGATCATTTCATTCACAATTTGTAAACTGGGGTGTGTGTGTGTGTGTGTGTGTGTGTGTGTGTGTGTGTGTATGTGTGTTTAATCATCTTTAAGGTATGGAATTCTTTCAGATTTGTCTGTTAACATCCTTTCAAAATACCCATTTTGTACCAATTAATTATTCTACTACCTAAAACTTTTACTTTAGTATATTGAGAACAAGCAGTAGAAAAGTAAGATTAATTGCATGCCCTCATTTTGAAAGAAATACATATTTCTAAATTTAAATGTATTTAGGGTCCCCATTTGGAATTTTCTTGAAACAGAATAATTCATATGTTTGGTAAACCTACATAGTGTTTGGCAAGGACCAAATTTGTGTAAATAATAATAGAGTTCTTTGTAAGGACCAGAGACAGGTAACATGGGAAATGGTTTTATATAAGCATGCGTAAAATGTATATTCTTTAAATGTACTTGCTATGGATTTTAATATGTATAAGTAAACTAGAAGTTTACTGCTTTTTAATTTGTGATATGCTACCAACTAGAATTATTATGGAAATAAAGTAGAGATTTAAATTAGACAAAGAAAGTTTCATGTTGTATCTCTCTGTGTATATATAAATGTTTAATGTATGTGGCTACATATTATTTGCATATATGATAATATATTATGTATCTATGATACAGTGATTTAATGGTGATATAAAAATAGAGACTTCTGAATATCCTAATCCTTCAAATAAATGTGAGAGTATTAATATTTTTTAAGTATTCAAATAATTAGTTTTCTAGTTATTTTTCCTGTGTTTGGATTCAGTCACCAGTGGGAATATGATGGAAGACTAGACTAAATAACTTTATAATTACTGTGGTTTATGAACATTGGTGATTGTCTTAAAGACTAATTAATTCCCTCACTCCTCCCTTCCCTACAAGTCTGTATATGTATATATGTGCCTGTGAGGGAATAGTTGTGCACTATGCTCAGTATATATTTTATTTCATGTAATCATAAGACAAATGAGATATTATTATTATCCTTTAACAGGTAAGGACCTGAATACATTTAATATTTGACGGAGTTGAGATTTGAATCTGAATCTGTCTAATTCATAAGTACTAGAGAAGTCTGTTTAATTCACAGAAATAATTTTGGTGTAATACCTATGGGGTCAATAAGATACCGTTGCCATTTTTATGATTTTACTTTTGTTTACTTGTTTTTACAGGAATTTTCAAAATGAATTATACAGAGTCCAGCCCATTGATGGAATCAACTGCCATAGGTTTTACACCTGAGTTAGAAAGTATCATACCTGTGCCTTCCAATGAGACCACTTGTGAAAACTGGAGAGAGATACATCATCTGGTTTTTCATGTAGCAAATATTTGTTTTGCAGTTGGGTTGGTTATTCCAACTACTCTTCACCTTCATATGATATTTCTTAGGGGAATGTTAACTCTAGGTAAGATACCTAGCTGATATTTTATGTAACTTTTCTGTAACTAACATCAGATGGGCTTTGCACTGAGGACTTCAGGATGTTCTTTGTCAGGTCCATAGCAAGCCAAAAAACCTAAGTCTTCATTAGTGAATTAGCAGTTTATCAGTTAGCTTAACACATAGACCTTCATATGCCATGTCTCTCCCTTACTTTGTTTATGTGTGCTTTCACTTGTTGTTTAGGTTTTCCAGATATCAGAAAATTCATGTGTAAGAGTATGAACTTCAGAGCTAAATTATGTGATTCGAAAACTGGTTCTATTACTTGCTAACTATGTAACTTGGGCAAGTGATTTAATCTTTCTACTGCCTCAGTTTCCTTATTTATCAGATAAGGGTAAAAATAATACCACCTCCCGAAGTTTTGAATTAAATGCGTGTCATATATATTTTTAACTTGGAATATTGCCTGCATGTAGTAAGTACTGTGTAGTTTTAACTATTACTACTTGAAAAGATATTTGCTGTGGGCAGTAAAGAAACATTGGGAACAAAAACAATTACCTAGATACAGTAGTTCAAATAAAACTATTTTTTTTTTGATCCCTGTAACCCTGATGAAACAAGTTAAATTGATTCACATCAGAATATTGAGAATCTGTTACTTTAGCCAATGATTCTTGACACATTACTCTCTATATGATTATTTCCTTGATGACTCATTTATTCAGGTCATTTTTTAATACCTGTGATGTGTCAGACAAAGACTGAGAAGACCGACTTCACCCTTGAGAAAGACACTCTAGTGGGGGCTGGCAGAGCAACAGATGGGCAATCCCAGTATGGCGTATCTGATGCTGGGATACAGGTGTGCACCCATTATCCAGGGGGACATGGAAAAGGTGATAGGCTCAGTAGGAAGGCAGAGCAAGGTCCCCCTGAGGAGGTGACATGGGACCTGGATTTTGGAAGGTGAGCAGGATTTCTGAGTGCACGTGTGCAATATCTAAGCAAAGAACACAGAAGAGGAGGAAATTGAGCTTATTGGGGTGAACGTAGAAAAGCATATTGTGCCTAAAAATATATGATAAATGGACTGGGCACAGTGGCTCATGCCTGTAATCCCAGCACTGTGGGAGGTTGAGGCAGGCAGATCACCTGAGGTCAGGAGTTCAAGACCAGCCTAGCCAACATGGTGAAACCCAGTCTCTACTAAAAATACAGAAATTAGCCAGACGTGGTGGCAGGCATCTGTAATCTCAGCTACTCAGGAGGCTGAGACAGGAGAATCGCTTGAACCCAGGAGGCAGAGGTTGTGGTGAGCCAAGATCATGCCGTTGCACTCCAGCCTGGCAACACAGCGAGACTCTGCCTCAAAAAAAAGTGATAAATGACAAGGAAGAAGAGGCTGGAAGGTTAGGAGAAGCCTGGGGACCTCTGTGGTGTGTGACCTATGGTTAAGGTGAGGATTGCAATAGGAGGAGCAGGGAGTTGAGTGGCAAAAAAAAAAAAACAGTGTATCCTATAAAAAAAACAAAAATCAATTATGAATTTCAAGACAGAGTTGTGGAGGTAGAGTGAACCAAAGATATTATCAAATGTAATACTTTATTCTGTAAATGTGGAAAGAGAAACCTAGGCCAGGTGTGGAGGCTAACACCTATAGTCCCAGCACTTTGGGAGGCTGAAGTGGGAGGATCTCTTGAAACTAAGAGTTCAAAACCAGCCTGGACAATGTAGTGAGACCCTATGTCTACAGAAATTTTAAAGATTAGCTGGGCACGGTGGCATGTACCTGTGGTCCCAGCTATTTGGGAGGCTAAGGTGGGAGGACAGCTTGAGCCTGGGATGTTGAGGCTGCACTACATCATGATTCTACTACTACACTCCAGCTTGTGTGACAGAGCAAGACCCTATATCAAAAAAAAAGAAACCTAGACAAGTAAAATGACCCATCCAAAATTAAGATGGAGAAAAAATGGCCAAACCAGGACTGTAATTCAGGTTCTCCAGTTTTTCTCCATCCTCCCATTATGTACCCTGTCTCCTTTAAATTAAAATATTTTAAATTGCTTCACTATTTGCTATGAAATGTTACTTAAAGAATCTTTAAATTTCTACATTTTGGGCTTTATTGAGGTACCTCAAATCATTCTTATGAAATAAAAAATTGCAAGTGAGTAACTTTTAAAGTGGGAGGTTAGCTTTTGTGTGCATGCGTCAGTAATCTACATCTTAATGATGTTTTATTTTAAATTAAATATATACACTGTATTAGCTCTCCTACCATAAAATTGATCAAAAGAAACTGGGGATATTTTATATAAGGTAAGAGAATTGATAAGAAAGCACAGGAAGATTCTCAGCGATGAATGGGTAATCACCAAGGGAAAATTCAAATGGCTAAGACATTTTGGTAAAATATGCAGGCTCTCTGCTGGTAGTGACTTACTGTATTAGTCAAAATAAATAAACAAATAAAATAAAATATGCAGGCTCACCAGTAATCATGGAAATGCAAAATAAAGTATAATATGTAATTCCTCACTCTCAAATTAGGAGTTTTCACATCTTATAATACAGCCATGCATTATATAATGAAAGTGTTCCCATAAGATTATAGTACCACATTTACCTTTTCCATATTTAGATATACAAATACTTACTATTGTGTTATAGTTGCCTGCAGTATTCAATATTCAATACAGTAACAAGCTCTACTGTATTGGTTTATACCCTATATTGTAGTAGACTATGCCATCTGAGTTTATGTAAGTATACTCTATGATGTTCGCACAACAAAATCATATAACAAAACATTTCTCAGAACATATCCCTGTCATTAAGCGACACGTGGCTATGCTGACAACTTGATACTGGCATTTCTACCTAGTAGGATTGCAAATTTGTACAAACCTTTTGGGAAACAATTCTTCAATATTATAAAATTACTATAAAGTTCATTCCCTAGATTCACCTTCGGGTAATCCAGACTAAGTAAACAATCATAAATACAGAGAAATTTGTATATATAATATTTTCCACTTGTCAGAAATTATACACTCAAAATCTTGTCTTTCCAGCAATAGGGGGATGGTTAAATAAATTATGGTTTAATCAGTTGCAGTCATTTAAAACTGTGCTTTCAAAGAGTTTAATGAAATGGGAAAACCACTGCAATTAGTTAAAAAGGAGATTTTAAAATATTATATGTGCTAGGTTTGCCATCTGCATGAAAACTATAAGGCAGAATTAAATTATTTGATATTTAATGGCTTTCCTTAAGTAGTAGAATTATGGATTTTTCCCCTTTAAAAATATTTTTTGTACTTTGTATTTCCAGTATATTTTTTTATATAGATTTTATGCAACAAAGCATATATTTGGGTTTTTTTGTTACTGGACAAAAACCAAAATGAAACAATGTGATAATTGGCTTAGGTAGTTCTAAAATGTGTTTGATTTTCAGTAATCCCCACATCCATGGATTCACTTTCTGTGGTCAACTATAGTCCAATAATATTAAGTGGAAAATACCAAGAATAAACAATGTATAAGTTTTAAATTGCAAGACATTCTGAATAGTGCGATTAAATCTAGTACTGTCCTGCTGTATTCTGACTGGAATGTGAATCATCCCTTTGTCCAACTTATCCCCACTATCTGTGTTACCTACCTAGTAATCGCTGAGTAGCTGTCTTGGGTATCAGATCAATGAAACACAGTGTTTATAGAGTTGTGTGCTATCCATGGTTTCAGGCTTCCATTGGGGGTCTTGTAAAGTATCACCTTCAAAAAAGAGATGACTACTATATATAGAGAGGATATCAAATTTATTAAGCTCCCTGCTTAAGGTCTTCTGGACATCTAACATGTTAACTGTGCTCTTCAACAGGATGTACGCTTTATATCGTCTGGGCCACTCTCTACCGATGTGCCTTGGATATAATGATCTGGAACTCTGTGTTCTTGGGTGTCAACATTTTGCATTTGTCATATCTTTTATACAAGAGGAGACCGGTAATTACTAAAATTGATTAATAAGGAAGTGATTTTAAAGCTAAAACTTTGAAAGATACTTTGTTCAGACTTAAGAGTAAGAATCTACCATATTTAGTCCCTTTAATATCATTTCTCTGAAGATTAGGCTTTCTGTTTACATGTGCTTGAAAGTGAAACATTTTAGTACCATGAAGTTTGTTCTACAAATGAGTTTTTAAAACTTTTAAAATTATTAGCATATGAGAGAATGTGAATAATGTTCTCCTTTTTAAGTCATATTACTTGATTTTTTTAATATTGACATTCAGATGTCACTTGGAAATATCATTTCCCATTTATAAAATTACTAGCAGGCAACTTGTGTAAACATTCTAATGATTTACAAGTAGTTCATGTTATTTTTTAGTGTAATAACTATTATTTTTTCTAATACCCAAAATATTCATTTAAGGAAGTCACCATATTTGGTGAGTTGCTACCAAAACACCTGTCTTTAACTTTTTCTTTTCAACTCTGATTTATCTTGTTGTATTCCTTGATCATATCAAGAACAAAAATAGAGTAAGAAAACAGCAAGGCTCCTAGAAATCACTCTATATATATTTACTGACTTTCCTAAGCACAGGCAAACATTCAGTAAAGTAAAAGATCCAATGCTTGCCTTAATCTTATGTTTGGGGTCAGATTTGCATGTAGAAAACTATTGGAAAACAATTCATAGAAAATTATAATTTGAATAATAGATGATATAGGCATTCAACTATACTGTAACCTTGTCAAACATAGTGACTCAGTCTGCATTGTTTTACTGTATTAGTCAGTTTTCTCTAGGTTATGCTATGTAATAAATCTCAGTGATATGTAACAGCAAATGGGCTTTTTTTCTCACTCACCTTGTATCTTGACTCTGGCAGCTTTGTGTCAGCTGTGATTCTGTTCTATGCATCTCATTCATTTCAGTGTTTATGCTGAAGCAGCAGGTTCTGTTTGGACCATGCATTCTCATAGCAGAGGGAAAAGTACTAGAGAGCAAATGAGAAACCCCAATGTCTCTTAAAACTTTTACTCAAAAGGGACACATTGTTTCTGCTTACATTTCATTGGCTAAAAGAAGTGACATGGCCAAGTTTGGTACTGTGGGGCATGGGGTGGAATAAGGGGATGTGCAGTCCTCTTACAGAGGTTGGGAACAGCAAATAATTGGGAACAGTAATCTAACACAGTTGCTGCTGTATCTCCTTTTCCTATCAACCATGATTGGCACACAGTAGGTACTCAAAAAAACCTTTGATGAGTAGATGCTTTCAAAGAGAATAAGAATTAGGTCAGGTGCGGTGGCTCATGCCTGTAATCCCAACACTTTGGGAAGCCAAGGTGGACAGATCACCTGAGGTCAGGAGTTTGACACCAGCCTGACCAACATGGTGAAAGCTTGTGTCTACTAAAAGATACAAAAATTAGCCGGCATGGTGGTGCACAGCTGTAGACCCAGCTACACAGGAGGCTGAGGCACAAGAATCGCTTGAACCCAGGAGGCGGAGGTTGCAGTGAGCCAAGATCATGCCACTGCACTCCAGCCTGAGTGACAGAGCAACACTCTTGTCTCAAAAAAAAAAAGAGAAAAAGAATTAAGAGGGCTTCATGATGCCAGGCGCCATGGCTCATGCCTGTAATCCCAGCACTTTGGGAGGCCTAGGCTGGAAGATCACTTGAGATTAGGAGTTCAGGACAAGCCTGTGCAGCATAACAAGACTCCATCTCTACAAAAAATTTAAAAATCAGCTGGGTATGGTAGCAGACACCTGTAGTCCAAGCTTCTTGGGAGGATCACTGGAACCCAGGAGTTTGAGACAGCAGTGAGCTATGGTCACACCACTTTGCTCCAGTACAGGCAACAGAGTGAGACTCTGTCTCCAAAAAATAAATACATAAAAACAGCTTGATCTGAGAGTTACGGGATGAGCAGATTATGAATAAATCATGCTAAACGGTCATTACTAGAGCTTTGGAGTGGAGGAGGTAGATATTTAATAATAATTACATTTTCTGAATGTCAGAACTTGATGGAACCCCAAAATATAAGGTTCAGAAGTTGCTGATGTGATCATAGCACCAAATAGGTAAATTACTTAGTATCTGTGCTTTTGTTTCTTCTCATACTACAAATTTACTTTTTTGAAAAATGTAAATGCTGGATTTTCCCCAAAATGAAACAGCAGGACAAGTTGGAGTATTGCAGATGCTAGAGTGACATCAGGTTGGAGCAGCTGTCATGATCTGGGCCTATAGGCTTCATGTCGTGCCTGCCAGAGATATAGTGCAGTATGGTTTTCCATCTACCCAATTAGTATGACTTCCAGAGACTAATTCTAGGCCCAAAGATGGGGCATGACCTGTGCTTTGGAGAATCTGACAACAGCAAAGATTAAGCCGTTTTGCTTTTCTCTTCCTCCAGTGGCCAGCCTTATTTGCCAGTGGATTCTCCATTTTACAGAGTTCACTTTAGCTTGGGATGAAACTGCACTAAAACTCTTTTATACCCTTTTATTTTCCTTCACTTTGCTTGAGAGTACGTAAATATAAAGCAGTGATTGCAGCTGTGCATGTGTGTTTTTCTATATTGGTGCATTAAGTAATTACATGGAGATAAAATGCTTAAAGTATATGTCACTTTTATAAATTTATTTCCTCATCACTTCCTATTTTGTGTGTTTATTTTCTTGCTGCCATATTTAAAAATTAGTATAATTTTTTTCTGTGCGAAGTAGGTTTCACAGAAAAGGTTTTCTGTTATTTGTAGAAGGCACTAAGATTTGGAAGGTGAATGTTGTGACAACGTTCAGAACCTAAACAGTTGCATTATAGCTCATAGGGAGAGGTTATGATCCATAGTGTAGATCTTCCCCTTATGCAGTGAGTTCAGTTTAACTGCAAAAGTTTTTTTCTATTTTTTGAGACAGAGTCTTACTCTGTTGCCCAGGCTGGAGTGCAATGGTGCAATCCTAGTTGACTGCAGTCTCAAACTCCTGGGCTTAAATAATCCTCCCACCTCAGCATCTGGAGTAGCCAGGACTATAGGTACACTCCACCATGGCTGGCTAATTTTTTTTTCTTTTTTTTGTTTTTTCTTTCTTTTTTTTTTTCAGACAGAGTTCACTCTTGTTGCCCAGGGTGGAATGCAGTGGTGCAATCTCAGCTCACTGTAACCTGTGCCTCTCACATTCAAGCAGTTCTCCTGCCTCAGCCTCCCAAGTAGCTGGGATTACAGGTGCATGCCACCACACGCAGCTAATTTTTTGAATTTTTAGTAGAGACAGAGTTTCACCATGTTTGTCAAGCTGGTCTCAAACCTCTTACCTCAGAAGATCCACCTGCCTTGACCTCCCAAAATGGTGGAATAACAGGTGTGACCACTGAAAGTGCTGGGATTACAGGCATGACCACCACACCTGGCTTTTTTTCTTTTTAAGTAGAGATAGAGCCTCACTATGTTCCCCAGGCTGGTCTCAAACTCTCAAACTCTCGGGCTCACATGATCCTCCACCTCAGACTCCCAAAATGCCAAAATTACAGGCATGACCCACTTCGCATGACCTAAATGTACGCTTTTAGCATCTAAAATACAAACTTTTATCACCATTTACTCACTGTGTAAGGTTTTATTGACCTAAATACAGAATGTTGATGATATATATCAAAGATTTGTTTATTCTCAAAACCATATTTAGACCACAGAAGTCAGTATGTTGGGGTTGCTGCTGCATTGGTACAGCATGTAGTCATTGGTGCATTTCAGGTAAAGATTGAAAAGGAACTCAGTTGCATCTACCGGCGATTGTTTGAACCACTCCATGTGCCTCCAGATTTGTTCAGAAGATTAACTGGACAGTTTTGCATGATCCAAACCTTGAAAAAGGGCCAGACTTATGCTGCAGAAGATAAAACCTCAGTTGATGACCGTCTGAGTATTCTCTTGAAGGGAAAGTAAGTGTTCTATGGAAATCAAAATTCCTAGTTTACCCTTCATCTTTTCATGGCCTCTGGGAAGGAAATGAATGGAAGGAAATGTTGCCAGTGAATTGAGGAAGCAGTCACAGGGTTTGTTGTTGGTGAAATTTATGCTACAACTACACTTTTCAATGCTATAGAGCAACATATTAAAGCCAAGTTGAATGTACTGCTCTGAATCTTGATGTCAGGATTTTCAGTTGCAAGATTTTAACCATTTTTGACCTTTTATTAAAAATTAATGAGTCAAAATTGAAGTGGATTTAAATTAGACATTGAAATTCAAAAGGCTTATACATGCTTCAGAGTTCGTTTGTCTTGAATATCACAGAAATACAACTTCTAGGAATATCAGCCTTCTGGGGAGAGAGCCAGTTTCTGTTGTGCTGGCATTGTTATTAATGACACCTGTTTCTCTCTCGGAAGTGTCCCAGCTTGAGTAACAAATTATATAGTCACTTCCTTTATAAGAGCAGTAATAACCACTAGACGACGTATGTCTGGCTCAATACTGGACACTGCTTTTTTCTAACGTTAGTTTTTGAAATACTTTTGCCTAAAGAAGTGCTTTTAGTTATGTCCCTCATCTGTGGAATTTTAAAAAAAACTTTACTGCAAAACAAAATCGCATAAGATGATAGCAGTTTTAAGGATTATCATGTTATTTGTGAAATAGTTCCTTTATTAACATTAATTTCTGTTATCAGAATGAAGGTCTCCTATCGAGGACATTTTCTGCATAACATTTACCCCTGTGCCTTTATAGATTCTCCTGAATTTAGATCAACTCAGATGCACAAAGGTGAAAAATTCCAGGTATGTTTTCACTTGATTTTTAAGGAGAGTGAAACTAGTTGGTATCTCACTCAAAATCCAAAGGATATGAATAGAAACACAGCTATGAGTTATTGGGGGGAAAAGCAAGTTGCCATAGAGCATATATAATATTACCCCATTTTTAAAAAATAGTGTATATATGTACAGAAAATGTTCAAGAAAGATATATTTGAATTTTGTTGTAATGTTATTTCTAGACTGTATTTGATTGCTTTTTTTATCCTTTTTTTTTTGCTGATTTGAATTTTTATAATTTTTTCCATACAAAGTATCTAATATTTTTGTTACCAAAAAGGAAAATGTGAGTTGTAGATAATCAGTGTTCCTAAGTCACGTAATTGATATTTATTGGGGAAAAACAGAAAACTGGCTTTACCTTAAGGAATTTAGTTAATTCTTGCGAAAAAAAAAATCAAATCACTAAACTCTTTTAGACTTAATGAATATGTTTAAGGGCAAAGAACAAAATTCTTCATAATGGCAGTAATTTGAACATGGACTGCTTAGTGTGATTCCTTTTGTGTTAAAACAGATTACTCCATCACGTGGTACTTTGTTCTGATTCTTTCTGTAAGTGTCCAGCCCTCCTATTTTATTCATTCACCTTGTTATTGGAAGAAAATTGACGAAGAATATAAACATAGCACTTTGTTCTGATTCTTTCTGTAAGTGTCCAGTCCTCCTATTTTATTCATTCACCTTGTTATTGGAAGAAAATTAACCAAGAATATAAGTAGGTGAGAGGTTTTTTTAGTCATAGCCTATGGATTAACAGCAGTAAGGAAATATCCTGAGAACAGGATTGCTTATAGGCAAGAAGGTAAATCTGTTTAGGTAGGAAATTGAAATGAAGAGGCTGTTACTACCTGATGGAGGAAAAAAATGTTAGTGTTTCTTGATGACAGAATCTTAGAGTCTCATTTTGAGGTGCTATACCATTTGGGACGCCACAAAAGTAGAGACAAAAGAACATTTACAGACACACAGTTTAGTTTATATCATTTCCCATGGTTTCAGCCCTGCCCTGCTCGCACCCTTCCTGAATACCTGGCCCGAGTAATCATGCAGCTTGTTAGTTTTGTGCATTTACTAAAAGATTGCATATAGATTCACTCTTAGGCGACATTCTTCCCAAGCTGGCTCCTGGCTCCTCTGTTTACACTCTCACTTTGCTGTTGTGAGGGTTAGCTTTGCTGTGAGATTTATGTTCTTATTTTATCCTTAATCACCATCTACAAACTGGTGCAGGGCTGTATTTTTCTTTTCTCCTTCTTTCCTGTGACCTTTTTATAGTTTCTTGTTCCAAAGCCCAACGTTTATCTTTTGCATGTATTTCTCTGTGTATAGTAGCAAGTGGTTTTGTGTGATAACCATCTCATATAATCTTGAAGAGACTGGGATTTGAGGATGGGGTGGGAATTGAACCTCTTTTGTTTCCAGAATGAAGTGGTTCCCGAGAGGCCAGAAATACTAACATACTATCTTTTCCACTGATTATATTTATAATTAAGTAAAAAAAAAAAAAGGAATTCCTCTCTCTAGCTGCAGTTCTCTTTCTTCTTGGGGTCTAGGGATTGGATTTTGGTAGTTGAGAATTATTCCCAATAATTACTGTAAAGATTCCAAGATCATGACCCAAATTTTGTAGTACTGTAGCTGGATGAAGAAAATGTATTTAGCTTTTCTTAATATCAGTTAGCTTTTTGTCTGCATAGACTCTCGTGTGGGATTTCCTGATTGGTCAGTAGATTAAAACTAGCATCATCAAGCCTGTGTCCTGTACAACTGGAGCCATCAAAGTAAGCCCTTGGGAGAGATTGTACTTTGATTGTTTACAAAATGTTCCTGTTAGCAGATCCTCAAGAGTAATAAATAGCTGTTACACATCTGTGTAGGAGTGTGTATATTGCTACTTACCTATGCAAGTTCCAAAATGAAAAATGTCACACTCTCCCAGAGCCAACTTCTCTCTGCCTGTGCCAACGGCAGAGGATGCTTGAAATCAGGTGTCAGCCTTCTCCACCCTGACACTTTTTACCTACTAAGCTCATCTTTCCCTAACTCTGGCCAGTTTTAAGTGTTTGATGAGGAGCTACTTCCTTTGGTTTTTTTCTTTCTTTAAATTCGTTCTGTGGTCAGGGTGCTCATGAATTATACAATAGGATGAAAAGGAGGAAAGAGAAGGCAAGTGGATTCAGTGACTGTCCCTTGGGATTGCACAGCAGGTGTTGCTCAGGTAAATATGTAGTAATATGTATAGTGATAGAGCTGAGAAAACAGACTCTGAACTTACAGTTTGTTATCCCTAGGTACTTATAGTCATTCTAGTGCTTAGAGCCCAGAGCTGCTATTTATAACTATTGATAGAATCTTGAGTATTACTATTACAAAAGATAGAAGTAGGCTGGGCATGGTGACTTATGCCTGTAATCCCAGCATTTTGGGAGGCCGAGGCAGGTGGATCACCTGAGGTCAGGGGAGTGAGATCAGCCTAGCCAACATGGTGTAACTTTGTTTCTATTAAAAATACAAAAATTAGCTGGCCGTGGTGGCAGGTGTCTGTAATCCCAGCTACGCAGGAGGCTGGGGCAGAAAAAACACTTGAATCCATGAGGCGGAGGTTGCGGTGAGCTGAGATCACGCCACTGTACTCCAGCCTGGTTGACAGAGTGAGACTCTGTCTCAGAAAAAAAAAAAAAAAAAGATAATGGTAGTGTTTTGCTTGGTTTCTTTTTCTTTATGTAGATGTTTTATGTTGAGTAAGCTTTACTGTTTACAAGCTTTGCTTTTGTATTCTCTCTCATGCTGCTGCCTTCCCATAGCCAATAGCGTGTCCTGGTGTTGCAAAGCCCGAAAATCAAAGTTGTATTGACTTTAAGGGGAGAGGGATGTCTTGCTGGCACATATCCATGCTGTTGTAAAAGAAGTGAGCGCTAAGTTTTAATGATATTGAAAGAAAACATCATCTTAATATTAAGCAAATATTTTGGTGAAGCTGTGAAGCACTTGCCTCTGCCACTTTTGAATCTGTGTTATTTTAGTGCTTAGGAGAACTCTATAAGCATCAGTTTAATAACCACTTCCAGGACATTTTAGTGTTCTTGTGTATGAAATGCAATATGATGTGTGCAACAAGTATTATTTCCTCAGGACAGTCAGCCAGCCCTCTTGCCAGATGGCGGTTTCTGATTCTAGCACATGAGGCAGATCCCTCAGATCCCTCCAGCAGTGGAGCCAGTGTCTTCTCTTGGTGACAGGCTGTAGAATTGGTTTGGAATCTAAAGGGAGGAGCTGATCCAGTGCCTTGTAGCCATCATGGCAAACCTGTTTGCAAATGCTTAAGTCTAATTCTCAACCTGGAAGATGTCCTTTTATGTCTTCTATTGCCATATTTACTTTTATTTCTTCAGTAAAGTTCTTCACAAGGACTCGCATAGCACTATTGAAGTACCTAATAAGAAGTAAATCTGTTTTATGGAAACTTCTAAAATTCTTATATTGCTTTATAAGATATTCTCATAAAAAATACACTTTGCTTCACTGTTGTGACAGGAAATCATTAAATAAAACTGTCTGTTTGGTAGAAATGAAGTGTTAGGTATCAAGTAAAATGACCTCAGTCAGCACTCTAACTGGTGGCTTCTGACTGAATCCATGTTTTTATGGGCCCATAAGTTACCTCACATGTACTAAGTACAGCTTATTATTTGAATACTGTTACTAAATTTATATTCAATAATAACTTAATCAGATTGAAAGTAATTTTTTCTTTTTTTTTTTATTCACCTGGGTGCAGGTGGGCTAAAGCAGAAAAGGGCATTAGCTGAAGTAATTTTTTTAACCATCAATAAAAAGTGAATTTGCTAAGGAAATTACAGTGTCATCGTAAAAGTTTCATTGCCTCAGTGGAAACTTGAGGTAATTAAGATGGTTGAATAAAAGTTAACAGCCTTATCTATCATCTAAGTATAATTTCTTCATCTCCTAGATGATTCCCATCTCCTCTTTTAATTCCTTCTCCCACTATTTTCCAGAGTCCCGGGTGACATCTTTGCACAATGAAGGTACATCAGTCCTAACTCTCTTTAGCACTTGGGTGTATGGCTGGTCCGTCATGCGTACCCCATGCTCACTTTTCTGTTACTACTGCTGTGGAATATTTTTCAGTTGCCTTCCATTTATGTACCCACCTCCTACTGTTTGTGGGAATTCCCCAGGGGCAGTTTGCTTATACTCCTCTTCTTGTAAATCTCCCCTTTTTTTTTTTTTTTTTTTTGCATCCTGTTTCTTTATTAGCAGCCTTCTCCATTAGAGTGTAGGCTTCATGACATGTATTCAGCCATCCTTTGTATGGGGTGCTCCTGATGGACTGCACAGCCAACCTTGTGGTCACTAGGCAGAAATACTTTCTATGTAATGGTCTCGATGAGTATTGGATGTATTGGGTAGATTTTGACCTGGTGGAAAAATACATTTGGGCTAAAAGTTAAAAGTGCTCACTCTACCACTAATTTTTTTTTTTTTTTGAGACGGAGTTTCACTCTGTCACCCAGGCTGGAGTGCAGTGGCACAGTCTTGGCTCACTGCAGCCCCCACCTCCCAGGTTCAAGCAATTGTCCTGCCTCAGCCTCCTCAGTAACTAGGATTACAGGCACCCACCACTATACCCAGCTAATTTTTTGTATTTTTAGTAGAGATGGGGTTTTACCATGTTGGCCAAGGCTGGTCTTGAGTTCCTAGCCTCAAGTGATCCACTCACCTCAGCCTCCCAAGTAGCTTTAACTATAGGCACATGCCACCATGCCTGGCTAATTTTTGTATGTTTTGTAGAGCCACTCTACTACTAATTAATGTGTGTTTGTGAGTTTTTTGGTCGTTCTCATTTGGCATCTGAAAAATGGGGAAGACTATTACTTGTCTTATTTTGAAGAGACTTTCGAGGATCCACTTACATGATAGATATGGAAGCACCTTAAAGTTTAAAAGTACGTATACAAAGTGAGTGGCATTATGTGCGACTATCACCCACTAGTCTTTCTCGGCCACTTCCCCCTGTTCTATAGTTGTCAAAACACTTACTGCCACCTGAAATTGTGATGTTTCTTTATCGATTATCAGCCTTCTCCGCTGGAATGTAAGCTTCATGGGGCAGGCATCTTTTCCTTGTTCACCATAGGAACCTCATACCTTGAAGAGTGTCTAGTTATGTGTATCAAAAGAATGAATGAGATTTAGTGTTTCATCAAGTCTTAGATGATGATGCATTTCTTAAAAACAAATGTGTTTGGTTTGGGGGATTCTCACTTTTGGTATAATAAACAAACGCAAGCTTTTTTTCCTAGAGACATTGACCCAGACATTCTTAATTTGCTAATCATCAGATTTCAGCTTGTTGAAGAAGAAGACAAACTGAGTTTTTCATTTTCTCTCTTGGTATACGTATATACCCCTTGTCCTCTGAAATGTGTTTAATTTTGTGACAAAGGGGACAGCTTCTTTGGAAATATTCGCTCTGAGGTCCAGACAGGACTGGATGTCAGTTTAACAAACTGTTTATTAGGACAGACATTGGTTTTTGCCTTCTACAGTATTTGTGTTCGTTTCGGTGTTTTTGTTTTTGAGATGAGGTCTTGCGCTGTCATCCAGGGGTCTCCTGCTGCCACTGTGTGTTAGAGTATAGTGGTGTGATCATAGTTTGTTGCAGCCTTGACCTTCCTGGGCTCAGGTGATCCTCCCACCTCAGCCTCCCAAGCAGCTGGGACTACAGGCATGTGTCGCCATGCCCAGCTAATTTTTGTATGTTTTGTAGAGCCAGGATTTCCTCACGTTGTGTGTTCATTTGTTTAAGTCCTTCATACAATAGTCATGCATTGAGCACCACTCCATGTTGGAAGTTAGGCGTTCAGACAGACATGAAGATACACAATCCCTGCCTGCACAGTGCTTAGAACTGGCGGATGTGTCAGCCGATGAGCTTGGATTTAATGATAGGATTTAAGCCATAATGAAGCTTGCCGAAGTGTTAACTGACGGGAGAGGACTACCTAGGAGGAAGGGCTTCCTGGCACTGAATTGTGAGGGCATAGCACCTCACTCTGGCGAACGGATTTATTTGAGGGATACTTGAGCTCTGTGTCGTATAGTTATAGTGCTTTTCTGCTTTCCTATGTACGATACTGAAGGAAAGGGGACATGATTTCTAGTTCTGAGCTAATTTGGAGGGTATCTGTGAATATCTCTAATGGATCTAACCTTGATCTAACCTTGAAATGTGACACTTGAGAAACATCTATGACAGAAGGACCCTCACCAGCCACATTTATCAGCACCAGCCGGGGTTCTTGAAGCGTTCTCAATCTTCAGTGTATGTTTTCAGATTTGGATGGGCAGAAGGTCTTTCTTCTAGAACTTGCTTCATGAATCTTACCTCAGTTCATCTGTTTGAAGCTGTGTTTTTGAACCTCATTGTAATGTATAGGGTATAAAGAAATAGTTCATGTAAGTCATATGTCCAGTGGCATTCCCAGTTAAATACATGCTTCAGCAGTGGTATCAATACAGTGGCCATTCTTCTGTCACCAGATCTCACAAAACAAAACAACAATGAAACCTAGAGAATTTGCTTTTATTTAGTCTGGAGATTGCTTTTTTAAAAACATAATTTTGGGGCTAAAAAACTCAGCAACATAATTTTGTACATATAGAAGCTTGTGTGCATTGTATCTTATTTTAATTTAATTTGACAAATCATTGCTATGACAATGTCCACTAAATCATTCCTACTTTTGTCTGATAAATCACTGTAGTCATAATTCATAGACATAGTTGTACTTTATTCTTTGCATGCTTGTTTCTTCGGCAGGTCACCATTATTGCAGATGATAACTGCAGATTTTTATGCTGGTCAAGAGAAAGATTAACATACTTTCTGGAATCAGAACCTTTCTTGTATGAAATCTTTAGGTATCTTATTGGAAAAGACATTACAAATAAGCTCTACTCATTGAATGATCCCACCTTAAATGATAAAGTAAGTGTTTTCTGAGTTTATTTTGTTAAATAAATATGTATATGAGGTATATTTCACTTTATGAAATATGTTTTCCTGAGTTTTTAGTAACTAGCCATATGTTAAATGCACTGAGGACACTTGTAATCTTGAGAGGAGAAAGCATTTTGTAATAAGATTTGCTGTTACTTAGGAAGGAGTCTGTAACTCTGAGGGTCTAGTGTTTGTGGTGATAAGGCACCCTCTTCTTCAAGAGCCTTTTAAGGAAGATGGTAAAGGAGTGAGAGGGAGTGGGGGATGGAGTAGGTTAGGGAGGACAAGCAGCTAGAGGTTTGCAGACAGAGAAAGGTTGACAGACTCCACTGCTCAGGAAGCTGACCTTCAAACCCTGGTGTCTTCCAGTCTTGCTTATCTTCCTGGTCATTCCAGAAGGTGAAAGCAGAGATGTGGAATTCCAGAGCTTCATAGATCTTCAACAGTTTTCCATTTGATCTTAATTTCCCCATATCTTTTTAGAAAGAAATTAAAATGATTGCCAGAGAGAATCTTAAAAAACATTGTTTCTGTGATAAGTACTGTTACCCAATGACAATGTATGTGTCCTTTCAAAATCATCTTGTCTGGGCTGTTTACCAAATTAAGCTGGTGCTTATTATTTCAGTTAATTATTTAGCTTATTATAAATAGACTATTGAGTATATTTGATTTTTTATAATACATTTATAGTAATAGATAATAATAAAAATCATAGCTTATATGTATTGGCCACCTAATACAGGTACTCTTTTTTTTTTATGCACTAATGTATTTCTAGGAAAAGTACATGTTGCTTAAATGGAATATATGATTCAACTCCCATAAATCTCAGAAAGCTTAAAACTTTGCTTTGTAGAAAGCCAAAAAGCTGGAACATCAGCTCAGCCTCTGCACACAGATCTCCATGCTAGAAATGAGGAACAGTATAGCCAGCTCCAGTGACAGTGACGACGGCTTGCACCAGTTTCTTCGGGGCACCTCCAGCATGTCCTCTCTTCGTAAGTTATCCCAAAACTGATACTTCTCCAGAGTTCTGATGGGTATCTCTGGACATAGACAAATTACAACTTTGATTAGAAAAATAGCTTTGCAGGTAACCATTTGGCAACCCAAAAGGTAACAATAAAAACAAATTTTGTTTAGTATTTCTCCTATATTGCATATGAGCTAAAAGCCAACTTCAGAACTCTTATTTCTGTTGCAGAAGTTGTTCACTGGTTTTGCCATGGACTTAAATAGTGCCTTACCATGTCTAAAAGAGTCGACGTGGTTTGGTGGATATTCAGCTTTGTTGCTTTCATGACTTTGGTTAGAGTGAAAGCCTAGACCCAGAAATGTGTTAAAAAATGGTAGGCAAATAAATGCTGGATGTTCTGCTGCTGGCTGGTTGTCTCAGTTTGAGTGCCATGAGTTAAAAAGTGATTTGGAAATGGAATATTCCCAAAGATGAAGTAGATCACTAAACACCTCTGTGAGTTACCTCATTCACACACATGCCAAGAGGCACATTTTCCGGGATTCTTCCATAGTTTAGATTGTTTCAAAACATTTTAAGTAACATAGGTAACACAGATGTTGATTGAAAATTAGTAAGTAAAATGAGAAAAACTAAATTAAGAATTAAATACTTAAAATTAAGAATTATTCTAAGAATGAGGGTATAAAAACTGAACAAATTCATATGAAATAGCAAAAAGGCAGGCATTCTTCCATTGCATGAACTAAAAACTATTTGTATTTCCAATTGTATTTTAAGCCAAATTAACTTTTAAAAAAATACAGACACGTTCAGCAATCCTTTATGTTTGTGTAAATGATCTTGTAACTTTGTATGCCTTAGGTAAGTTAGATTAGGGATTTTAAGTTTTGCATAGTCAGGAGAGGCTAGAATTTACAAGGCCATATAATTGGGATGTAGGAAAGAAAAAACTTTACCTCTTCCCATTTAGGGTTGTTTTCTGGCAGGACCTGAGAACTAGATTGACATAAGATAGAGTAACAAGAGAAAAGCATACAAACTTAATACGAGTTGTATGAGTTTGTGTTAAAAGCTCATTCAAGTTTTACATGGCACAGAAGCCTTCATAAGGAAATGAGACCCAAAGAAGCAAGCAGTTTATAGCGAATTGGGCAAAGAATAGTAAGTTGTGAAAAAGCAACTAAATCATGTTGGAAGACTTCAAGACGAGTTATTTTAATAAGGCTTGTACAGAATTCTGTCTGCTTCAACATCTTCTCCTTGATGATAAGAACATTGTTTTTCTTCTGATATTTGGGCAGGCACCTTTCATACAAGAATTTCATCTGTTTTTTTTTTTGTTTGTTTTATTTTTTTCTTTTTGCCAGCGGGGGTGGGGGTTGGTTTTGTTGTTGTTGTTGTTGTTGTTTGAGACAGCATCTCACTTTGTCACCCAGGCTGAAGTGCATTGGCACAATCATAGATCACTGCAGCCTTGAACTCCTGGGCTCAAGTGATCCTACTGCCTCAGCCTATTGATTAGCTGGGACTACAGGTCTGCGCCACAATGCCCGGCAATTTTTTTAGTTTTATAGGGACAAGGTTCTCCCTATATTGCCCAAGTTGGTGTCAAACTGTTGGCCTCAAGTAATCATCCTGCCGTGGCCTCTCAAAGTCCTGGGATTACAGGCAGAAGCCACTGCACCTGGCCTCATCACTTGTTTTTAAGAAATAAAATGGAGGTCAGAGTTGTTGCACTTGCTGTTTTTTTAATTCAAAATAGACAACATGCCAGAATGACCTATTTTTAATTCTTTCAGGTATAGGCTTCCAAAGCAACGTTTGTGCACAGAAATGCGTCATGGACCTAAAGGGGATTTTAAGGGCAAACACAGATGAGAAACTGGAGATGGTTATATTTTATTACATAGTAGCTTCTTTTTTTTGAGACAGGGTCTTACTCTGTCACCCAGGCTGGAGTGCAGTTATATGATCTCAGCTCACTGTAGCCTCCACCTCCCAGGCTCAGGTGATCCTCCCACCTCAGACTCCCAAGTAGCTGGGACTAGAGGCGCACACCACACACCTGGCTATTTTTTTTTTCTCCAAACTCCCAGACTCAAGTGATCCATCCACCTCAGCCTCCCAAAGTGCTGAGATTTCAGGCATGAGCCACTGCACCTGGCCTGCATAGTACCTTTCTGAAGGTATTTACTGAAGCTCACGTGAAGGTAGATGCTGCACTTACCCACTCTTGGGGCTCAGCCAAAGGAGCAGCTGCCATCTGGGTCATTCCCATTGTCACTGCAGAGGGAAGACAGTGGTGGCAGATTCACAAGATGGCTGTTAAGGCTCCTGCTCCAGAGGAACAAGTACCACTTTCATGTATGTTCCCTGTGCCACAGAAGTCACTTGCCAGAACCAGCATCAATGGATAGGTCATTTAACCCTCCTGCAGGGGCTGCACAGGAACGGACTAGTGAGAAACAAAGCAGGTGGAAACCTGGACTATAACACTGTCTACTACAGCGGGTGTTATATCATTTTACAGATGAGAAATTGGGAATATGAGATGCTTATTCACTTGCTCCTTTTCTATATGGGCTGGTTCTGTGATACAAGGATCCTGTCTGATTCCAAAGCTCATGCTTGGCCAGGCACAATGCCTCACACCTGTAATCTCAGCACTTTGAGAGTTTGAGGCTGGAGGATCACTTGAGCCCAGGAGTTCAAGCGGCCTGGGCAACATAATGAGGCCCCGTCTCTACAAAAATTTAAAAACTTAGCCAGGCATGGTGATACATGCCTGTAATCCCATCTACTTGGGAGGCTGAGGTGAGAGGGTTGCTTGAGCTGAGGAAGTCAAGGTTGCAGTGAGCCATGATTGAGCCACTGCACCGAAGCCTGGGTGGCAAAGTGAGACCTGAATCAAAAAAAAAAAAAGAAAGAAAAACAAAAGCTCATACTTCTAGACCAGATTACCTCTGTGTTTTTTTTAAATGCAAGTAACAGTTGACTAGTGTTTTTCAATATACGGGTCACCTTCACATCTGTTCTTGTGCTAGGCACAGGAACTGTTATTTGTCTCTTTGCAGATGAGTCTACCTAGAATTGGTGACTTGCCCCAAGCCACTTTTTTCCAACTCCCACCTACTTTTCTGGGGAAATCTGTCATCTCCTGATTTCTTCCTTATGATCAAGTAGTGCTGGAGATAGGTTTTCGTAGGTTGGTTAATGTAATCCATTTCAACAAAAATGCTTGCCTTATTCTTAGCACTGGAGTACTAGAGTTCTACTTAGGAACATGTAAAATTATCCAATGATAATCTCCAGTGTCATTTAGCCTTTGGTTAGTGTACTTAAAGAATTACAGTGTCACTCCATTAAAAATTACATATACCTTATGTATTTTCTTAAACCTTTTTATGTTATTCCACCTATTCATTTCCCCAAATACCTATTTAAACATTAACATGCATATGAATATTTATCATAATTATTTTTCGAATCATGATCTGAACAGCATGTGCACATTGCATTCAGTCGATATAACTGTGGGCTCCCTTTTCATCTCTCTCTGTCTCTGTGTGTGTGTTTCTGTATATGTTTTTGTTTTGGTTTATTGGTTTGTCCTGTAGAACAACAGATTCTTAAATGTGGATGGGATCCTGATGTAGCAGGCCTGGGGTGGGGTCTGGGAGTCCACAATTTTAACCAGTGCCCATGTGATAACAATGTGGCTGGTCTGTGAACTACACTTTGAGTAGGGAGGCTGTAGAATTTCCTTCCCACTTTCTGGAATTTTGCTGAGTTCATCCCCATGGTGGTGATTATGGTGTTCTTGTCTTTCTTATCTGCTGGTAGTTGGGTCTAGAAGCTTGTTTAGATTCTGATAAAGGCACTACTTTTAAAGATCTCAATCAGTAATGCCACAGATATACTTCATAACTTTACACAGCAAATGTTCAGTGAAACAGGAATCTAGATCAGAAAAACGTGGAGGGAACTAAGTGGCCTGTTTCAGTGAAATTGCTGCTGCTCCCATTTCTCATGTTGTGCTCTGCTTTTATACATGCCACACAATGCTAAATCCATAGCAAGGTCTCTACTGCTTTCCACACAGATTCTGTATTCCCATTCCAAATTGTCATTTAAAGGGAAGAAAGTGACATCATGAGATAGCCTGAGAAAAAGTCATTCTCTCTGTTTATTCAGTAGTCCATAATTCAGTTCGTTTAACTCTTTCACTTTCCTATTGCTTCATTTACTGGGTTTCATGTTTACAAACATGGAACATGGTGAGATAAGAAGAGAGGAAGGGACAAGATGTGCGAGCCATGTGAGAACACTTTAGTGCCAGCATATGTAGGAAAGCTATCTTCTCCCTGCCCCTGGACCAAGGTGTTGCTCATCAGCGTATCTTGTTGTCATCTTCTTGTCATCTTCTCTCCTTCTTAGTGCCCTACATGTATAAAACATGTACATTCACACAGATGGATTGTATTGGCAGTTCCATCACTAGAAAGTGGTGCCCAGCTCAGCCATTGCTATGGTAACAGGAAGACATATGTTTCCTTGAATGTTACAGAACTCTATTTTAGTTAATTGGGGTTAAATAACTTATTTGGATTTTTTTTAAATCAGAAGACAATATAGGCAACGCAATCAGTTGGAATTCATCTTTGAAAAAGCTTGTTAGTTTAAACCATGTCTTTTTTTTTATGAAATAATAATTATGTTGTTTTTAAAGATGCTGTGAGATCTTTAGAGAGATGTTTCTTACTGTGAAGATCTTTGTAAGTATTTTGTTTGTTATTAGTGTCAAGACAGGGCCAGGCACACTGGCTTATGCCTGTAATTCCAGCACTTTGGGAGGCCAAGGCAGGAGGATCTCTTGACCCCAGGAGTTCAAGATGAGCCTGGGCAACATAGTGAGACCCCATCTCTACGAAAAAGTTTTTTGATTATCTGGAGGCAGTGGCATGTGCCTGTGGTTCCAGCTACTTGGAAGGCTGAGGTAAGAGGACCACTTTAACCTGGGAGATCTAGGCTGCAGTGAGCTATGGTCTTGCCACTTTACTGCAGCCTGGGTGAAAGAGAGAGACTTTGTCTCAAAGAAATTAAAAAAAAAAAAGATGCTGCTGTGGACAATCTACTAATATCATATGACCTAGTTATACAAATATGTAGTTAGCTTGCTGTCTGCAAAAACTAGCAATATGTCTAATAATGAGTTTCTCTCTGTTCTCTTCTGTATTTATTTACCTGGAAAGATGCAAAAAACCATTACAGCATTCTTAGTTTTGAGGCTGGTTACATGAAATAATCTGTTCAGCTCAATTTGTGTTTTGCTCCCCTCATGAGCAACCACAGACTTATAAACAATAAGCTTTACATGAATTGTACAGAGAGGTAGAATGATGTGATTAGGCAACAGGTTTCTGGGAGATAAGCCTGAACAATTCTCAGACCTACCAAGATGGCTAGAGAAAAGCAATATCCTCATTTTGTAAATGAGAAAAGTGTAGTTTAGGGAGATCAGTGTGAGCATAAACTTGTTTGGGGATATTCAGCTACTACTACTGTAGCAGCTGATACATCCTGACCACTTTCATCCATGTTCTCATTTAATCCTGACAACCACCCTATGAGGTGGGCATTTCATTTTCTATTTTTAGGCTTAGGAATATGACCATGTCTTCCCCAGCCAGTCGGGGCTATGCTCTCTGATGCCAGTGTCCACCTCGCTCCATTAGGGGGCCTCTATCCTCACACAGTATGTTCTTACCTGTAAAATGTTATCTGAAGGTATTTTATACAGTTACACATTTTTAATCTGTTAATCAAATTTTTTTTAATTATCAAGTTAAATACATAGATATCACATAGTTTAAAAACCTTACAATGAAAAGAACTGATCCCCTTCCAAGGTAATTTTAGTCCTGCTCCTGAGGAGCAATCACTTTGAAACAGTTGTTACCCACAGTGCTAAATGATGTGCTGTTATTTATTGCTTTATAAACTTAGGCTTTTTTTTTTTTTTGAGAAAGAGTCTCACGCTGTCATCCAGGCTGGAGTGCAGTGGCATGATCACAGCTCACTGCATCCTCCGCCTCACAAGCTCAAGAGGTCCTCCCGCCTCAGCCTTACCAGTAGCTGGGACCACAGGTGTGTGCCACAATGCTTGGCTAATTATTGTATTTTTTGTAGAGACAGTGTCTTGCTCTGTTGCCTAGGCTGGTCTCAAACTCCTGGGCTCAAGTTATCTGCCCGCCTTGGCCTCCCAAAGTACTGGAATTACAAGCAAGTTAATACCTTCTCACCTACTCTAGGTGGACTTAGTAACCTTTATCTGCTAACCTACTTAGCTCACTGCTAACTTCCCTTCCACTTTCTGCTCAATATGGTGAAGTCACTAGTTTTTATTCTTTTATTGTTTAACTTTGTAACATTAAACAATACACTTAAGTCTCCATTTCTTTTTCTGTCTGCACTAATTTTAATGGTGAGGACATTAGGGCTGGGCCCAGTGACTTATTCCTATAGTCCCAGCACTTTGGGAGGCCAAGGCAGTCAGATCACTTGAGCCCATGTGATCTGACTGTTCAAGACCAGCCTGGCCAACATGACAAAACCTTGTCTCTACAAAAAATAGCTGGGCATGGTGGCCTGCCTGTGCCTGTAATCCCAGCTACTCAGGAGGCTGAGGACCACCTGAGCCCGAAGAGGTTGAGGTTGCAGTGAGTCAAGATCATACCATTGCACTCCAGCCTGGGCACAGAGTGAGACCCTGCTCATAAAAAATAAAAATTTTAATAAAATTTTTTAAAAGGTGAGGATGTTAGCATCCCTGCCCTTTCTTATTCTTCCCTCTTCTACCTTCAAACTGTTCTGGGTCTCTTCTTTTACTTTAAAACGATCAAGGTTGTTATATGTTTTGTTTTCAAACTTCAATTAGTCTTTGTTTATGAATTGTTTCACAAAGTCTAAAACAAATAAGCAATGTTGACATTGTTGTGCTTTATGTAGAACCAAGTAGTGGGCAGTGCTTACATTTATTTCTGTTGCCAATGTCATGACTCTTGTTCTGTTCAAAGGAGACATCCTAAAAGTCATGTTCAAGTGGATTCTTCTTTCATATACAACATGAAAATCATGCCGTAGTTTATTTTATGCCTTGGCTGCCTTTTTTTCCCCCTGAAGTTGTTTCCTTGCCTTGCTGTCATGGGACATATCTTATTTACCATATCCCTGCGGTCATCAGGCTGCTTCCTCATTCTGTCTTTTAGGTGAAGCCCATTTCATTTCTTCGTAAAGTCTCTGAGTGGTTGTCCTCTATTTGAACCCTACCATTCCATACTGCTTATTGTTTCTATGGGCATTTCTAGTTGTTCTTTTTCTTATTCTTCCCTCTTCTGTCCTAATATCCTTTCTCCCAGTTCTGTGTCCCGTTTTTCCCAGAGACTTTCCTTACAGAGCCTGCTGTCCTCCGACTGCATCCTGGATGAATTGTTCTCTGGGCTGTAGCATGGCTGCCAGCCTGGATCCTGCCCTCACTCTTCTCCTGGGTTCATTCATTCCTTCCCCTCTACCCTGTATCTTCGAAGGAGCCGCAGGACTTTGGCTTCTCCTTGGCTGTTCACACCACACTTGCGCTCTGCAGCTCAAGGCCCTGATTGTCCATCCGAGTAGTTAGGGACTGATCTGAGAATGTGCTCTTGGGGCAGAGTAGACCTCATCATGGGAACCACTAAGCTACTCTAACCTCCGCATTTGCCCTCATTTTGTATGCTTCGCTTGAGTTCCTCAGTGCTGGTACTGAATGCATTAAAGGAAACATTTGGTGAACAGACCAAAGCTACCCTTCAGTATTATTGTTCAGAAAGCTTCAATTCAAACTCAGTTTCCTCAATTAAAAAAAATCTTAGGATATGATAAGACAGAAAAAGAAATAATTCTTTCCAGACCAAAAAAAAAAAAAGCCATTAAATCCTTCCACGTTCCCATTCTTCAAAAATTGTACAATCTAATTAAAATTCTAAACTCCTGTAGGTTTTTAATTACTTGCTAAAGCAGTTGGCCAGATGGTTAAGCATAATAAAAATAATAACATTTTGAAAGAAATGAAGAAAACGTCATTAAAGTTAACAGGGGAGAAAAGAGAATCTTAGCACATTATATTAGTTTACAGAAATGGTGCTCCTTTTTAAAAAGTGTGTTTCTTAAGCAAGGATAAAAGTCACTTGACAAATTTCACATCATGGTACTCTACTTACTTGAAGCTCAGATTTGAGGTAATTTGTTCATCCTCTGGTACAGACATGAACTTCACTCTGGATTTAAGAACAACAAATATGTCTGTTTACTTTTCCTTCCTAGGAGAGACCCTCAGGCCCTCCTGTAATTAGAAGCACACTGAAATAGAAATAAGCTTAATAGGGACAGAATCTTACCTCATTTTTTCTTACTCTGTATGCCAGAGTTTTGACTGATTGTCATGTAAGATCTCCCTGGTTCATGTATTAAAAAGGCCTGCTCTCATTATGTTAAGTGAAATAAACCAGGCACTGAAAGACAAACTTCACATATTCTCAGTTATTTGTAGAAGCTAAAAACTAAAAGAACTGAACTCAAGGACATGGAGAGCAGAAGGATGGTTATCAGAGGCTGGGAAGGGCAGTGGAGGCGGGGAGGTAGAGAGAAAGTGGAGATGGTTAATGTGTACAAAAAGTAGAAAGAAAGGATAAGACCTGGTATTTGCTAACACAACAAGATGACTGTAGTCAAAGATTATTACACATTTCAAAATAACTAAAAGAGTAAGTTGAATTGTTTGTAACACGAAGGATAAATGGTTGAGGTGATGGATAGCCTATTTACCCTGATGTGATTATTTCACATTGCATTCCTATATCAAAATATCTCATGGTAACTCATAAATATATATACCTACTATGTATCCACAAGCATTTTAAACTAAAAAAAGTTTATTTAAGGTCTCCTATGGTTCTTTAACTCAAGACTCTGGAAGACAGAGAAGAATCTCCAGGGCAGCCCCTCCATGGAGGCCTATGTTTAATTTGGCCTTGCAGCCAGTGACCCTCGGGGACATGCAGTGGGTCTTAATGATGGGCTGTCCTCCTGCCTAACCAGCCCCCAGCCCTAGCTGCCATCTGAACAGTTCTGCCCAGGAGAGACTCTGCTGGCTGTATCTGAATCCCTTTGTCGGAGCCCATGGTGTGGTCACACCCTGTCATCTGGCAGGAGCAGAAGTGTCCACTGTTTAGTTCAGGGCTCTCAATGCCGTCTCAGTCTTCTGCATGTGCTTAGTGCCCTTGACTTTGAGTTTGAGTTTTTCTTTCTTAGTCTCAGCATGGCAGCCTGGTGATAACAGTTCTCTTTCTCACATGAATGTACTGTGAGTTTGCCAAACAGCCCAGAGTACAGTTCTGCTCTACTGGCTGTACCTTCACAGTGCCTCGGTACCCATGGACGTCCTCTGAGCAGAGGACTTTTTTTGCTATTTGATGTAATGTGAAACATCCCTCCAGTAACAGTAATACTTGATGTAACTGTTTAACAGTTTCACACCTGTTAAATCTGGATTGCAGTTCAGTAAGATACTGTTTATATGCTTTTATAATAAAATGTATTAACCGGTAGGTGGAAGGTGATTATAGCTAACAGGAAAAAAAATTGTTGCAGAAATCTCTTCCTGATCACAATAAATACAACGGGACAGGATAGAGTTAACCACTCTGTCTCCCAACTGTAAAAATAGTTTTAATAGAAAACTAAGAATCAGTTTTCTGGGAAATTTGTGGATATGGAATTATTTGCCCCTCTACAATTTGGAATAAATAAAAAGTAAAGATCATGAACCTTTTAGTAACATGGTTGAAGGACAAAAGTAATTTGAAAAAGCACTTAACTAAAGATAAGCTCTATTTCTTCCTCTCTCCTCTCATGCTCTCACATCAATGGAAGATAGTTGGGCCTCTGGGCAAATTTCTGATGATGCTTCAGTAGATAAAATTAATGAAAAACCAGGCAAACTTGTAGATGTTATTTATTAGTGTTCAACTTGTGAAATGTAAGATCATTTCCTTGAAATATAATATTCCATTTTTTTTTGTTCATACTACAAATTGGCTTTGAATGTATTAGGGGGTCAAAGAAATGATTTCCAGCGATATAGGGATGGACTCCGAGTCTCTTCATTGAGCCAGTAAATCTCCCGATGAGACCAGAGAACTCCATATCTAGGGGCCAGGTAAGCCCATCAGTCCTCAAAGCTGGCCCTTCTGATGGCCATGACAGTTGCAGATACTGAGGCAGGGCAAGTGATCCTTTCGTCTTCCTGGATGTGAATGTTATACTTGGCTCTCAGCAGTACAGAAGGCCAGGGTAACTGGGGTTGGTACAAAGAGTGGGCACTCACCGGATGCGGTGGCTCACGCCTGTCATCCCAACACTTCAGGACGCTGAGGCAGGCAGATCATGAGGTCAGGAGTTCCAGACCAGCCTGGCCAACATGGTGAATCACATCTGTACTAAAGATAGAAAAAATTAGCCAGGTGTGATGTTGTGCACCTGTAATGCCAACTGCTTAAGAGGCTGAGGTGGGAGAATCGCTTGAACCCAGGAGGTGGAGGTTGCAGTGAGCCACGATTGCGCCATTGCACTCCAGCCTGGGGGACAGGGCAAGATTCCGTCTCAACAACAACAACAACAAAAAGAGTGGACACTCTCTGTGATTCAGATTCTAAGCGAGGGGTTGGCAGCCAGCTGGCACCAGGTCGTCCCTGGAAGTGACAGGTTGGGTTGTGCTCCTGTCTGCCAGTGTGTCTACTGCGGTGGAAAAAGAGCAACAAGGCAATGTTGTTGTAAGGACAGGGACTTGGAGGGGATTGCAGATTCTCAGCCACAAAGCTTGAAATGAAAGTGAGTCAGCAACTTTTGCAGAAAAATTCAATCTTTCCAGGCCGTTAGGGTTCCCTGGTTTATCCTCCTAGGATGTGTTTCTGTCTAAATGGTTCATGCCCTGGTGAGAAATAAGCTCATTCATGGCGGCCACCCCTCTGTTTTCTTTCATGGGTATTCAAGTTGTCTTTGCTTTAGCTTCAGAATATACAGTAGAAATAACAGTACAGATGTGGTGAGGGTGAATTGCTCTGAAAAGTGCTTTGAGTTTCTGAGAAATAAAATAAGATAGCATGAAAGACCAGGTGTGATTCGTTTTTATTTCCCCAGCATTTAACCCATTGTCTAGCACCTTGTGGTCACTCCCTGATTCTTTTTACTGATTGAATAAAAACACTGTAGCAGGTGACGGTGCTATTAAGCCTATCGATATTCCCTTGAAAGAACAGTGTTTTTGTCCATGCTCTAAGCAATGTCGAATCAATTATACAAAAGTGATTTCCATCAGGGGACATGCTACAGAGCAGAGTGATGACAGTTCCTTTTCTTAATGAGGTTTACTGGACTCTGAAGCCTGCCTGTGCTTGAAGAATGCTGGTGGTGCCCCACTGGGAGACCTGCCAGAGATTAAACGTGATGCCCATGTCTTTTTCCCTCATTCTCAGGATCCTTTCTGAGGTTCCCTATGTGGCCTTTTAGAGGAGGGATTTTTTCACTGCGTACTTAAGGACTTATCAAGGTCCTGGCTATGTGTAGGGTATTTCTGCGAGGCTGCAGGAGAAGAGAGGCTATGGTTATAGCATTCAATATGCCTGTTTCCTAATAAGGAAGAGGTGCAAGTACTGTAACCACAATGTTATACAGAATGTGTAAGGGCTGAAGTTATTGAGATGAAGAGGATAGAAGCTTCCCACAGGAGTCAGGGCAGGTTACACATGAAGGAGGTGGAGTTTGAACCCTGCTTGGCGAAAGGATGGGAATTTGGTGGTTAGGGATGGGAGTGGAGGAACCATTCCAAGTGGAGAAAAAAAGCAAGAGGAAAAGAGGAGGATGTGTTGGATTTGAAGAGCAGTGAGTTTGCAAGAGCTTGGACTGGAAGGGGGAGGGGGCCCAACTTGGAGAACCCTGGATGTTACCCTAAGGATTGTGAATGACTCTCATTATCCTTTTAATATTTTATGGTAAGAGAGGCCACAGCTCTTCTTCTGCCCCAGCAAATATGGTGGGAGCAGAATAAATTCTTTCACAGAAAAGCTGAAGGCTCTTGGGAAATTCTCACTTAACCATTTCCATTTGTGTTGAGTCCTCCCTTCACTTTTCTCTCAGTGAGAAAAATGCAAGGATAGGTGAGATAGTTGGGAGGGTCAGATAGCATTGTGGCTCCAGTATAGATACCTGCCTCGATATAAGGGTAAGATGTTCCTCCTGGTTTGATAGATGAGCTTAAAAACTAGGAACCAGTTAGTCCTACTTCCTCAGACAAAATAAACTGAGTATGTTTCATTTAAGAATATTATACAATTATGTCTAAATACTATATGTTATTGATTTGGTTTAATGCTCTTAGACATGCCATCTTACTGTTTGTTCTGAGAGTTTTATCTGATTGTAGATGCTCAGCCTAAATTAATATTTTATGAGACCCCATGAGAACTGAAGGCTAAAAATATGATGGAAGCCAGGGCCATTTTTTTTTTTTTTTGAGACAGAGTCTTGCTCTGTTGCCAGGCTGGAGTTCAGTGGCACGAACTCGGCTCACTGCAACCTCTGCCCCTTCGGTTCAAGCGATTCTCCTGTCTCAGCCTCCAAAGTAGCTGGGACTACAGATGTGTGCCACCATGCCCAGCTAATTTTTGTATTTTTAGTAGAGACGGGGTTTCACCATGTTGGCCAGGATGGTCTCAATCTCCAGACCTCGTGATCCGCCTGCCTTGGCCTCTGAAAGTGCTGGGATTACAGGCGTGAGCCACTGTACCTGGCCATTTTTTTTATTTTAAAGATAATTTGGCTACACTCTAGAGAGCTAAGAGTGAAAAACACAAATGCCCATT